>NIUQ01001956.1:0-25807 GCA_002796945.1 Plectus sambesii
ATGAAAAATCCCACACATCCTGCGCAGAGTACTGTGACAGTAATCATCAAACAGGAACATTTTCTCCAATCTGAAAAAAGGCCAGTCGTCAGTTAGTCAGACACGTACAATCGTTCATCAAATAATATCAAGACTTCCATCGCGTGCGCGACACAAACTGGCACATGAGAAATACGCGATTTATTATTTTACATATAATTTAAAGATTCTATCACGACGGAGGAGATTCTTTTGCCAACTTAATTTAAGTGGACATGCAACCTACGACTCCTTTGGTTAGTCAGAGTACGGAGATACAAAGTACCATGCCCACGTATTGTCTCAATAGAACGTCGATCAATGCAGTGTATTTGTAACTATTTATTGGCACGCTCTGCTGAACTTCGCAAGCCTAGCGAACTCTCATTGGTTGGGTGTAATTCTAGCTTTCTACACATTGTTGAGGTGATACTTTTACTCGGGCATTATTGTAAAAGGAGAAAGGTATCAAAGTGAGAAATCAAATCAACGGAATCTAACATTGCGCAATACTTTCTGTTCTGAGAAATTATTAGAAATTACGCAATCTTTGAAGAAAAAGGCTATGAAACTTAGAACTCACCGTCTGCTTCCTCTTTTTCGGATAATGAATCTGGAATCGGTATTGAAGTTTTCGAATCAAGCATGGCAAAATCAATTGATTTCGGATGAGCAACAGGTGCCAGAATATTCATCGAGAGGGCTTTACCAATTGCCGGCATCGTTGCTATTCTGTATTTAGACGTTAAGCAGCTGATAAGCAAACAGGAGGCAGGAGTTGACTATTTCTCCTTTTCGAATCACAAAATCTGTCGAATCGCTCCGCTGGGGCAAGAAGGTTGCGTTTAAGAAGGGACATCGCAATGCGCACGTGGATTGAAACTCGTTTAGCACAAAAACTGGTTAATTATCGGATGCAGACATCGGCATTGTTCTTTGTAGTTTGAACATTTTTTGCAATCGCTTTGTAAGCCTCTCCTTTTTGTTTATCTCATCGTTTTATGAGGTATATAACACTCCCTTTTGTTTCATTTCGTGACCTACAGAATTAATCTACTGAATTTCGTGATCATATGAAGTCAGTAGATTACGATGAGCTCTTAAATGCTATCGCATTTAGGTTTATTATCCTCAAATAATACTAAGAGGACGTTCATGGTCTATGACTTATTTATAATGCTATTTATTCCATGACCGATACTTTGACGTCGACATAGTGCTGATAAACAGAAAAAAGGGAAAGGGGGATAAAAGTAAACAATACAGAATCGAAAAATATTGTGCACAATGAGTTTTATTCAATGCGACATCATTTAAGTGATCCGAATCTCGTCCGCAGTTCATTCTAAGACCTTAGGAGCGCCCATTACGTTGACTATTTCTCCGGAGCTCCAACGTACCGCCGACAGTGCTTGTCAAAGGCACCACTTCGGTTTTCTTAATGAAACACCCGAGTCCGATAGTTTTTAAAAAACAATGACGCGTTTGCGAACTTATGGCCAAGAGGACATATGGACTAATCCACGTGTTAATATCACCGAACACGCTGTAGAGATGAATGCACACTTCGCAATAGTCTTCAAACAAATTTTCAGCAATCATGCGAAGGAAAATCAGCCCGAAAGCACTTAGAACGAGAAAGACGACGAAACCACAGAGAGCGAGTTTCATTTCCGTATAGGCCTTGGTCTTGGCCGCAACATTGCTTTTTTTGAGCGCAGCGCGATTCCGGGCAAATTTGATGAACTGGATAAGATACATGACAAACAATGTGACGTTTAGCACGATGCCGATCCAGATTCCACTGATTCCTAATGTTATCTAAAAATTGATAACTGATATCTATCAGTCGCCAAGCCCTTAACAATAGAAATAATTCGCAATCACCGCAATACTATTTAAATAATTCAATTCATCCTTCAATCTGTGCATTTTTGTATATTGATCAAAATATGTAGGTTAATTTTTTCAGTAAAACTCGCCCATTTGAAGGAAAGAAAACGACTTAATGACAATGTGCCCCCTAATTCAATCGATTCTGCCCCCAAATTTCGGTTTTTTCAGCCCCTAAGGGATAGATATTGCCCCCAAATGAGTTGCTGTTGCCCCCAAAAAAAATTAAATATATCCCCTGCTATAAAAAATATTTTTTGCCCCCTAAATCGACTGATTACTCCCTAATTGCTATTTTTACGCCCCATAAATAAAATCGCTTATGGTCCAAAAGTAAAGTAGAAATGCTCTTTGATACGAATGATATTTTTGCGTCCGGACCGATAGATTCTGACCCTAAAATGTCGTATTTTGACCCCAAAACAATAGGAAGGAACATAACATAGGAAATCATGAAAAAAGTATTGCTTTATTTCACTATTGAAAATGTCTGATCAGACAAAATGACTACATAATTAGCTCAGATGACGTATGTCACGCGGCCGCTGACAGAAAGGTCTCAAGTGGCTAGATCGGTTATACGCGCGCTGAGATCCTTTCCCTGAATTGCCGCATCTCGCGCTCTGACCTGTGCCCTCTTATGTCTCAATTTTTGATTGACTTAATATCGAAGCATAACATGTAAATAAATACTACTGATGCCGATTTCACTTACTTACTTCACAATCTCATTAATTTATCCATCGGCGACACTTTTCCCGTTAATTAAAAAATTTTGGGGTAATATGTACTCGTTACGGGCCAAAGGATGTGTTAATTAGAGAACAAAAGTAACTTTCATTCCAGGCGTCATTGATTTATTCAGGGGGCAAAATCTATCAATTAGGAGGCAGAAACTATCGTAACTGGCAATTTCAACCTTTTTGGGGGCAATATCTATCATTCTGGGGATAAAACCGATCGATTTTGAGGCAGAACCGATTTAGGGGGCGGGAGATATCGTAGCCACTGAAAACTCTTAAGAGTAGCCAGAGGGTCATATTTCCCACTCCAGTACCTATGGAAGATAAGCATAATTCTCAGTAAGGAATTTCCAACGCAAATATGAAACTTACTGTTTCAACCCATTCATCTTCGTAATCAAAACTATACCATTGCAACTCGCCATCTGAATTTAAGTTAGCCATTATCTTAATTTTAGTAGTCAACACCAAAACACTAAACGCTAGTGGCAGTAACCACATTCCAACAATCATGAGGCCAAGAAATCGCTTTGACCATATCTGCAATA
Source organism: Plectus sambesii (assembly GCA_002796945.1). NCBI lineage: Eukaryota > Metazoa > Nematoda > Chromadorea > Plectida > Plectidae > Plectus > Plectus sambesii. The sequence goes on from NIUQ01001956.1 coordinate 3,203, forward strand.
TTTATCCTGGCTAACATTGATTTAATTTTGGGCAGCGCATATCTTACATGAAGATGACGACTTAACATAACATGATAATGATAAAAGTATTAGGCAAGTAAATTCGACTCAGATTCTGCTTAACACAAACAAATGTTCAATCAAAGACGCTATTCCGGCGATAAAGGCGTAAACAGATAACGAACATTAAAAAGTCCGAGAAAAATGGTACAATCTCGGCACACTAGTTTTAAGGTGCTGCTGTAAAAGTAGAATAACCAAATAGGTATTATCAGGGGGTTGCGAATAGTTTCATCAACTTTCAGTAAAATCCCAAAACCAGAGTTTCTTCAGCGCTAGGGACGCTTTAAGTTACAGGGTGAGGCAAAAGTCAACAAAATGAAGTTGAGTCACTCACCTTATTGTGCTTGAGCGGGAAAACAAGAGCAGTGAAGCGGTTGATGGTAACGACGACAACGCCGCACATTTGAACATGCATTGAGTACCAGAACATGAAAGCGACCAGCTTTCCTAAGAAGTAGCTATAGTCCATAGCGATATCGTAACCGAGTGGGAAAATGCCGCAGAAAGCGGGGAATTTGAAGAAAAACTTGCCAAATATTAAACTGAGAAGATCGGCGACGGCAATACTGATGTGGAGAGTAAAGAATGCTCCGCTCAGCTCGGATTTTCGATACTTGATCAGTGCGCATACGAAAATGACATAAATAGGAATTGAAATAGCGGTAAACGGTAGCATGACTATATTCGCCAAACATCGCTCGTCAAAAATATTCGACGCTGAAGCGATCCCCATCTTGCCACCTTAATGTTTTATCGATTTACAACAGGATACGTTGACACCGCCAGCAGTAGTTGCGCAATAGGCGAAGACAATAAATTTACGTTTAGGAAATGAGCTGAGAGAGATATGAGAAAGAAAACATGCTTCCGTCTTTGAGAATTGCCTGGCCGCATTGTTGATCGATAATGAAAGTCTAAAAACCAGTATTCTATAAATGACTTTTCAGAATAAGAGATTCACAATGTGGAAGCAGCTAACACGTTCGCAGACAGAGGCTGCTCTGATTGCTTTTGATTGTTTCTCCACATCGTGTTTGTTACCTCCCAAGAATACATAAAACTAATTCATTGGAGCACGGATACAAAGGACGAGGTAATAAGAGATTCTATATAACTTTTGCCGCTTTGTGCTCAGTATTTGAGGGTTAAATCCAGATACAGAAACAAGACTTCGCATTTCATAGCATTTCAGTATTTTAATGACATATTGTAAGTAGAGTAATCCATGAGATTGTGAAATTATTTTTGGTAGTGACTGTAGAGCATAATGCATATGTAGCAGTAGTAATTTGTACTGATTTTGCTTGTATCAGTTAAGACTGAGGGATCCCGCATTTTTAAATTATGCTGTTACATAGCTAATTGCGAATTAACCGATACTTTGCTTTATCGGTCAAGGCAGATTGATTTCAGAGCGTATTCTCCTATATAATGAATTTCGTTCTCATCGGCTAAAGGACTGGCAGACGTGTTATCAGAAAATGGGCTAATTACGATCGTTACTCGGAACAATATTCGTCGCATGTTGGGTAGACAGAAACCTCTGTTGTCTGCTTTAATGAAACTATAGATTAGTTGGCATTTTTAAACTTGAACGATTGTTAGCCTACAGATATCAGTATTTCGACTCGCACTACTGTTATAACTGACAATGAATGGGGCAAAGGGACACACGCATTCAACTCATCCTAAAGAGATTTGTGTTTGGACGAATTTTTGTTACCTGCTTCTGAGCAATACTGCATCTTTCTCTCCACCACTTTTTTATATTTATCAATAAATTTACGACCAACACAATAGTGTTAGTTCTTTACACAATACCGAATAGCGAGAACTTATCAGCATCTGCGTTCGGTACTTTAATCGGTTCGAAAAATACCATCGCTACGGTATCGAAATACCGAAATGAAATTCATGTGTACAGCCGAAACCGGATAAGTGCAACACCTTTTCGTTTCCGGTCGAGTTGCACTTAGGCGGTTTCGACTGTATCCAATCTTGTGTAATCGCCTTGTAAAATAACACGAAGGGGCCGATTTCAGTCTACCGCTCTTGAGAGGGGGCCTCTCCAGCCTAACACTTTTGAGGGGGGTATTTCCAGTCCATCGCCCTAAGACGGCTGTTTTCACTTATGAAGGGAGCCGAATTAAATCCTCTCCCTTTATCAAACGGAGCCTATTGTATTGCATTATGCGTTTTCAGTATGTAAATTTCAACATTTCATCGTAAAGTGAAGCGGAAATTATTGAAAAAATTTGACATCATTTTCGGAAACTTTGCATTAAAACATTGTAGCGTGCATATTTCAGCGAAATTTGAAAAATTTTTGCTATCTGTGTCAAGGCTCTGAATAAAAAACTTGATGCTCAGAAAATTTTTATTTTAATCTGAAATGTTCGAAACTGTAATGAATCATGGCAAAAACTCATACAAATGTACTACCTTTACCTTTAGTACCCTCAAAAGATACTCTGGATGACGGCTTACTTCAAACATTATTTATTCCATGAACGACACTTTGACTTCCACACAGTACTGATATTCAGGAAAGAGAGTAATAGAAGTTAGCAATGCAGAATCGAATCTATCGTGCACAATGAGTTTTCTTTAATGCGAAATCATTTAATTGATCCTAATTATTCATCGGATGACTTTCCGAACGTCGATTACGTTGACTATTTCTCCGGAGCTCCAACGTACCGCCGACAGAGCTAGTCAAAGGCACCACTTTGGTTTTCTTAATGAAACGTCCGAGTCCGATAGTATTCAAAAAACAATGACGCGTTTGCGAACTTATTGCCAAGAGAACGTATGGAGTGATCCATGAGCTAATATCACCAAACACGCTGTAAAGATGGATGCATGCATCGCAAGTGTAACTATATAAAACTTCAGCAACCATGCGAAGGAAAATCAGCCCGAAAAAACTTAGTACGAGAAAGGCAACGAAACCACAGAGAGCGAGTTTCAGTTCCGTATTGGCCTTGGTCTTGGCCGCAACATTGCTTTTTTTGAGCGCAGCGCGATTCCGGGCATATTTGATGAACTGGATAAGATACATGATAAGCAATGGGACATTTAGCACGATACCGATCCAGACCCCGCTGACTCCGAAGGTTACCTAAAAATAGACAATTGATATCTATCAGTCACCAAGGCCTAAACAGTAGAAGTAATCTGCAACAGCCAAAATAATATATAGATAGCTCTATCATCTTTTAATCTCCTCTCCTCACTCTGTTCCATAAAGATAAAGCAATAGAAGTGTGCGCTGTGGGGATAACCCCCAAGGAGACTAATACTTTTTTATACAGAAGTGGTGTTTAAGAAAATTTCTCTCTTCTTAGAGCGGACCATGGACAAGAAACTTGGCTATCAAGCAAGCAATCTTTGTATTGAACAGAAAATGCTGTTCTACTTTAAATTATAACTCGCCCGTTTGAATAATGAAAAGTCTTAACAATAGACCGAAGGCTATATTTCTCACATCAGTACACTTCAACAGATAAGCATAATTCTAAAGAAGGAATTCCCAACTCAAATATGTAACTTACTATTTCGATCCATTCATCTTCGTAATCAAAACTATACCATCGTAACTCGCCATCTGAATTTAAGCGAGCCGATATCTTGATATTAGTAGTCAACACCAAAACACTAAATGCCAGTGGCAATAACCACATTCCAACAATCATGAGGCCAAGAAATCGCTTTGTCCATATCTGCAATATTTCTCCTGGCTAACATTGATTTAATTTTGGGCAGCCCATTATGGAGATCACAACTTTAACAAGATGATAATCAAAGTATCAGGTAAATAAATTCAGCTCAAATTCTACTTGACACATACTTGTTCTCTCTGAGAAGCTAATGCGGCGATACAGTCGTAATGAAAAAACGAACACTAAAAAGTCCGTGATAAACAGTGTTTTTTCAGCACACTTTTTTTAAATGCTGCTGTAAAAGTAGAATAACCAAATAGGTATTATCAGGGGGTTGCGAATAGTTTCATCAGCTTTCAGTAAAATCCCAAAACCAGAGTTTCTTCAGCGCTAGGGACGCTCTAAGTTACAGGGTGAGGCAAAAGTCAACAAAATGAAGTTGAGTCACTCACCTTATTGTGCTTGAGCGGGAAAACAAGAGCAGTGAAGCGGTTGATCGTAACGACGACAACGCCGCACATTTGAACATGCATTGAGTACCAGAACATGAAAATGATCAGTTTTCCTAAGAAGTAGCTATAGCCCATAGCGATATCGTAACCGAGTGGGAAAATGCCGCAGAAAACGGGAAATTTGTAGAAGAGCTTGCAAAATATCAAACTGAGAAGATCGGCGACGGCAATACTGATGTGGAGAGTAAAGAATGCTCCGCTCAGCTCGGATTTTCGATACTTGATCAGTGCGCATACGAAAATGACATAAATAGGAATTGAAATAGCGGTAAACGGTAGCATGACTATATTCGCCAAACATCGCTCGTCAAAAATATTCGACGCTGAAGCGATCCCCATCTTGCCACCTTAATGTTTTATCTATATACAACAGGATTCGTTGATAAAGAGAACAGTTTTTTCGCAACAGGCGAAGACAATAAAGTTACGTTTGTGAAATGAGCTGAGAAGATATTGGTTTAGCGATAATTAATGCAATGCGAAACAGAAAGAATTAGAGTTGTTTAGATGCGCAATGATGCGGCTCCTCATTCGAAATAGTCCCTGAAATTAAAAGATTTATACACAAACTAAAAAAATTCTGCTCAAATCTGTTTTCTCTTCAGTTAGTCACTATGTCAAACGTCTTATATTCTAACTTCACGTTAACTCATTGCTAGACGTATAGACGAAGTCAATGAAAGGTTGTAGTATTAAAAGTCAGGTCGAAAGTGGAACGACATTCTCATCGATACGTCATCAGACATAAAAAGACAAAGAGCGTTCCGAGATTAACTTTTGCTCTCCGCCTAAAAGGATACGCCTTTCTTCCGTCGGAGCTTGTATTTTAATCACGAGGAAATGCATGCCATGACTATACTTAACTGCGATGTCTTTCCCTTTTTCTGATTATCTGATACGGTAATATAATGTACTGCAATTTCTCATCACATGTAGTTCTACAGAATGATCTCCTGACAATAAAGCAGTTTATCAGAATCGTTTGGCATGTAGATGAAATTGAAGCTGAAAGCATACTTACGTAATTCTAGCATTGATTTTAGCGGAGCAGAGCAGTCTCAAAGAAACTATACGCCAAAACTGGACAAGTGGACGATACTGACTGAGCCATACAAGATCTTTCCATGTATGAAACACGCTTCCGTCTTTGAGAATTGTCAGGCAACATTGTAGATCGATAATGAAAGGCTAAGAACCAGTAATCTATAAAAGGTTTGTTCAGAATAAACTATTCACAATGTAAAAGCAGCTGACACTTTCGCAAACAGAGGCTGCTCTGATTGCTCTTGATTGTTTCTTCGCATCGTGTTTCCACGCAAGAGTTTAGAAAACCAATTCAGTGGAATACGGATACAAAGAACGAGGTAATCAGATATTCTATATAATGTCTGCCGCTTTGTGTCTAATACTTGAGGGAAAAATACAGATACAAAAACAATTCTTCTTATTTCATAGTACTTCAGTAATCAAAAACATACTATATGTACAGTTCGATAAGTTATCGAGATATATTTTAGCAGTGATGCCAGAGCATAATGCATATGTATTGATCGTTATTTTTACTGATTTCGCTTATACTGCTCGTTCGCTTGTCCCGGTCGAGACTGAGTGGTCCCGAACATTTAAATTATGTTTTACATGACAAATGGCGATTTTACCGTTATTTGCTCATACCGGTCAACGCTAGTTGATTTCAGAGGGTATCCTCTCATGTGATGAAGTTTGCTCTCATCGGCTAAAGAAGAGGCAGACGTGTGATCAGAAAATGAGCAAATCACGATAGTTACTAGGGACAATAATCGTTGCATGTCGGGTAAACAGAAGCCTCCGTTGTCTGCTTTAATGAAGTTATAGATTAGTTAGCATGTTTAAACTTGAACCATTATTAGCCTGCAGGTATCAGTATTTCGACTCACAGTATTGTTATTACTGCCAATGAACGGGGCAAAGGGATACAAACATTCTACCCTTCTTAAAGAGATTTCTGTTTGGAAAAATTTTTGTTACCTGCTTCTGAACTCTACTGCATCTTTCTCTCCACCAATTTTTTATATTTATCGATAAATTTACGACCAACACAATAGTGTTTGTTCTTTACACAATACGGAATAGCGACCATTTATCAGCATCTGCGTTCGGTACTTTAATCGGTTCGAAAAATACCATCGGTACGGTATCGAAATACCGATAGCACATTCATATGCGTACCCAAAGTCTCGTTACGCTTAACTCAGCACGGACGCTTACTGACTTCTAGATATACGGCTATTACATATTGTTGTGCTTCTTCAGAAATATTTTAGTAGTAAATCGACCAATTACCCTAACATTAATTTTCATCGTCATTTGAAAGCTTTCATTTAGTCATCAAATGATATGCCACTCAACAGTTGAGGAATTATAATTTTTTAATTAACACTTTATGTTTTTATCGATAAACTTATGGTTTTTTGTAACTTAGATTTGGGAAAGCTAATTGCCGTGTAAAATTTTAATAAAATTAAAATTAAAGCTGAATTTTTGAGAATAAAACTAATTACTCAATGGACTCGTACATTCTTCAAAGAGTCTTTCTCTTGTAAATAGTCTCGTCAGCAGTGTCGCAAGTTCGTCGAGCGATATTTATTTGCATGTGAGACTCTCGTCAACAGCCGCACTTTTCCACTTATGATTCATCTAAATAGGAACATTAGAAAAGAATCCAAAAACGGCGTGATCTGTTGCATTTATAGTCACAATTCACAAAGATTGTCATGTTTTCAAATCACATCAACTCCTAGCAGCTCTGGCCTGCTTAAATGGTTTGCTGAATACTACATTCTGTCGACCTTTACCCTATCCTCCCGGCTTTCAGCTTTCCCTTCCTTTGAACGTAGTAGCGCGGCCTTCATGGTGAAATATTGTACGCTGTCCTCCTATCGCCAGACAGACTAGCTGTGCGCAAACGACTCGTGAATGTCATTAACGTAGGCGTTAACAGTCTGTTGCTCGTGCGACGTACGGCGCAAACGTTAACGAGTCAGATCGGTTAATTGGAATTTCTTCAAATAACTTCAATGATTCTCCTTTGCAAGGCAGTGAACACATAAGAATTTAATGATGGAATCTTGTCCACCGGATTTCTCTGCTCGCCGCACAGATACGATTTCGCTGTACAATTCATGTCCATCATCAAAGCGGAAGATTCTTGAACTAAAATAACTGACGATCGGCGTGTTTTCAGCAGTGCATACCAATTTAATGAGTTCTGTAATTTGATTAAGAAAGTATAAATCTTAAAAACATGCTTGTGACAGATTTCGTCGTCGTTCCCCACACCGAACAGAAGAACTATAGTAGCGACTAATAAAACTGAAAAAGGTAGCAAACTTATTATTTTTTAAATTTTAAATATGGCAGAAATTTCAGTACGTAAGGGTGTTTCGAATAAGAAGTTAAAAATCAGTTAAATTATTGAGAAAATTGAAGAACTCCAATATGTGCTTTGATTTCATTAATTTATGACGATGCTTCAAAGTAATACGGTCAATTTGTCTAACTCTTATGAAAAAATCAGCATACAAGAAAGTGTGTTCCTATAGTAGCATTCAGAATATACCGACCTTTTCATTTTTGCATGTCAATAGGCGTAAAGATTTTACATATGTTGAAGAACGCAATCATATTTATCATAGCTAAGTTGCGTAGCAGTTCATCTATAACCGCTAACATTAAACATTCATAAATGACGTGAAGTAGACTCGAATATCATAAAATTCTGTAGTATATCCCGGATTGACCCTATAGATGAAAGTCGGCGCTCTAGACCGAACTTACTCGATTAAAAGACAATAGGCGATACTTTTCTCTATGGATACAACTGAAATCCTAATATACCTCAGCTGCTTCGATTTTTACAATGCTCGGACATAGGAGAGCAGAACTAAAAGCCTTTCAATGATCTTTCGCCTTCAAAACATCACCGAAAGTTGTATTACCATGAAAACGTAACTACGAAAAAAATAATTGTGTAGTATTCGCGCAGTCTCAGAATATTTATGCCCGCTCCATTCGTCGACCATGAGCCTATTGTCCGGCTTTGAGCTTATTTGTCCCTCTCTTCTTACCAAACATTTTCAATCAATGACAACGCATTGACTGAATTTTCAGATCTTTCTGGCGTTGGCTGCAATTATCGCAAGGAATGACGGTGCGAAAAAATAAACCTGCTCACGAAAGGCGTGTTAATGTTGGCAGAATGCGAATGATATCGGGAAAAGGAAAGGTAGTGAAAGATCATTTGAACAACTTGTGGCAAGAAGCTAAAATCGCTCCGAAAACGATGCTGCAAACAATACGCAAGGAATCGCCCCTGACCATCTTTACGTGGGCGGTCAAGTTTTTCTTTTGGACGGCAATATATCTTGTTGGCATTGTGTACACGGTAAAAGCATTGCTTGGAGTATGCCATGATTACAACAAAAATCCTTTGGCATACAATATCACTAATACGTCCAGCTATTTCGAACTACCGAAATTCACAATCTGTGTCGCCTTCGATCCGACTGTCCTTTTTGATGAGACAACATCGTTCAATAGATGTACCTGAAGTAGATGGAATAGAAAAGTTTAAGGTAACAGTAGTTAGCATAGCTAAGTTATGCAATCAAATCAAATTATTGTGACAGGATTTATAATGCATCGTCCGAACTTTCGACATTTCACCGGTGGCTGAATTTCGCCGGTCGGTGGTGCACTCGGGATTTCAGTTTATCGCTAATCTATTTCAAACACATGAATATCAACAGCTTGCGCGCTTTCAGTTCCTCTTCTAAGGTGAAATCTTTGTCAATCGCGGACCTCTCTGATAGGAGAAAAATTCGATCGATGCAATACGAATATCTTTAAAAGTACTAAAACAGTGATTAAATCGTAAAATTTTGCGATCAAATTTGGTAAGACAATAAGAGAGTCGCGTCGACTATAAATTTTTAGATGGAATGCAAATAATTGATATTATTGCATGAATGGCAACTTTGTGTCAGGTACATCAATTGCATAATGATACAGTCGCAAATGCCATCAATGGATTCTTCAAAGACACAACACAGGATGGTCCCTTTCGGTTCAGGAAGTATAAACCGATTGTACTCTCTTCAGAAACAACTTACTTGAGTCCGAACAGTGCACATGTTTTGACTTTTGGTAATAATACTTACGGCACGACATTCAACTTCAAGAACTACTCGTCTGAACAAGACTTTTTGACACTCGCTGTCCTTCATAAATATCTCTACACTCTGGAAAAGGTTAGCTCTGTCATCCCCTATATTCGCTCCTTCGTAAGAACTTACGAAATTTTCTTTGTTTGCAATATTTTATAAAATCTAACCATTCTTTTTTGAGGCCAAAAACTATGAAAAATTCAATATTTATGCGATAATCCATTTAGTGGAGCGATGTAGGTTGTCCGCATCACAGCTAACAGCTTGCGTGAAGTAACTGTTCAGAAAAAAAAATTTCGCCGCTCCTGTCCGCGCGTTAAGTTGATGCGACATTCCGAATATATATGGTATGATATCCTGAAATAGTTTTAGGATAGAGATAAAAAACAGAGTTAAATAGAGATAAACAGAGATGGAAAAAAGGCCTAATAACTAAGCGTCTATAGTTTAGCGAACAGTTTTGTTAATCGATCATCAGTTATAAATGGTGTCGCCCAGCATCGAGCATTTTTTATTGTACAGTAATGAAATTGTTCTGAACGGTAAGGAATTGTTTCTGCTAGTGTCAAAAGTCCCATCCATATTGTTTCCTAAACGTCCTCTGAATAGTCATCCCAGTAAGAATCCCAGACCGGACTGAAATAATGACTTTGGATCAAGTCTGATCCATAATTATAGCGCAGAATAGATTGTATGTACAGTTATAACTTTTACTTTGTCGTATTAGGTTGAACAACTGCGTGAATATGAAGCCAATCCGTTCCAAGAAACTGCCGATGACTCTACAGACACGCTGGAAAAAGTAGTTTATGACATACTTTTGCCGAATATCGATCACTTTAACGTAACATACGAGGAACTGAGAAATGGATTTCAACAACTTCTCGAATCGACGTACGAAACTCCGACCGAATTTCGAAATCCAAATCAATGCCTCATTAGGTATGATTAATTCAAAAATGCAATCTGTTTTGACCTACTCTCTAAATCGAGTTCATTGTTTTTACACCAAAAAAATAATTCATTGTTTTAATGAAATAATTCATTGAATAACCATTCCTATGTTTTGCACTTCAATGTACATTATTGATTTTTCAATGAATCTTTTCATTTTTTTTTCAATGAACTACTTCATTAAAACAATGAATTATTCATTTGGTGTGAAAACAATGAACTGTTCATTGAAAAACAATGAACTCGATTTAGAGAGTATAAAATATCATCATGAGACGAGATATTATTTACAGTATAACAAAGGGCTTATTGTCAAACAGTTCGATATCGCTTCTTTTCCAATGCAATAAATACAAATTTTCTTTAAATTTTCAGTTAAATAAAATAAGAAAAGCATCCCACTATTACCGGGTTTTTCCGATTAGAAGCCCCCCCCCAAATAGAAGCCCTACTGGGCTTATATTCGGTTTGACTTTCCAAATGGAAACCCCGGGGATTATATTTGGAGCCGAAAAAGGATCACCATGAATGCGTGAAGCGAAATTATATCAAGTGAATTTTAAGTGTAAATACCGCATTCTCTATTAGAATTTGCAAAAATCATATAAATCTTCCATTATTTGTGTGTAATGTTAATTTAAAAGATGGAAAAACGACGCAAAATTCAAGTATGATTGGTACTGCAAAAAGCGTTATGTCATCGAACTTTCCAAATAGAAGCCCCGGGGCTTCTATTGGGGGACAAAGTAGTGACGCGAAAAGTGCCAATTCTTATTACAAGCCCTGGGGCTTATAGTCGGAAAAACCCGGTACGTCATATTTGAACTAAAAGGTATTTCAAAAGTCACTCTACGAGTTTGATTTCTTATAACTCCGCGAAAACGCAAGCAATTTTAATGCAATTTGCTGCATCTGATAGAGCTATTTTTAACTTAGATCTGCTTTTTTAATCTTTAAATTGGTTCATTTTTCGTCAATTTATGAGAACTTTAAAAAATTGAAATTTGCCTACAGAAAATGACTGAAAAGTAATTTTGCGACTTGTTTTTAAAATAAATGAAACCATAATAATCTAACTGAGCTGAAACTTTAGAGAAATAATCTAAAAAAGTTGGACTTTCAATTGAAAAGAATTATTTGACTTGGTCACGGCATTGTCGAGATATGGCCAAGCAAAGATAAGACATGATTTTTAAGCGAGTTGCCTGCAACGCGAATAACCGCGCTCTCGCGCGAATTTTCAAACGCGTGCAAAATTTCAATTTTTTAAAGTTCTCATAAAATTAACAAAAAGTGAACCAATTTCAAAGATTAAAAATCAGATCTAAGTTAGAAATAGCTCTGTAAAATTAAGCAAATCGCATTAAAATTGGTTGCGTTTTCGCGGAGTTATAAGAAATCAAACTCGTAAAGTGACTCTTGAAAAACCGTGTAAGTAAAATCAGTACAAAATAAATTATAAAAAACTAGCAGACCCGTGGAAAATTTCCACGGGTTGTGCCATAAAATTCGAAAGCGCGACAATTTACACTCGCTCGCAGTAATATCACGTCTGGTTTCTACGTCAATCATGTGCGTCGCTTCCATTTCTAATTGATCGATCTGCGGCTGTCTGCCCTTTCGCGCGCTGCAAAGTCGAACTTCCTGGCTCACCACCCTTAACTGTTGAACGGTACGAAATTAGATAGTTTCTGACGTTCACCGGGAGAGGGCGCCAGGATCGGTTCGGACCGGGCAGATTCCGACGCTGGCCTCGAAAGAACTTCTGACCCATTACTAACAACGGGCAGATTCTAAAGCTTGCCATGATGGTACCCTGGCTCTTACTAAGCATGGGCAGATTCCAACTCTTGCCTCGAAGGATCTCTGACCCGTACTAAGAACGCGCAGTTCCCGACGCAGGCAACGATACCGNGTTGTCTTGTCATCTTTTTGTCTTTCTTGGAAATCAGATGTTACCGGAGTTTCTCGAAAATAAGCCCCGGGCTTATTTACGAGAAATAGCATTTTCGAGCCTCAACATTTTCCTCTAAAATAAGCCCCGGGCTTATTTTCGAGAAATGCAGCAATTGCAGTATTTTGCCCCCGATTCGTTAAAATTTTCACACGCGATCATCATCACTATTAAGCAGTAGCTGTAATCTATCAATAAGTTTGTGTTGTGCCAGTAGGGAAACGAATTTAACATTTATTGTGCAAAAATCGCGATTTGCACTGTGATATAACTTGCACATTTAACTAAGCCCCGGGCGTATTTTCGAGAAAAGGCAGCAAAAGTGGTATGTTTTTTGGCGCGGACGGAATAATTTTAGACCGGAAAATAAGCCCGGGGGGTATTTTCGAGAAGACTTTCGAAAATAAGCCCGGGGGGGGGCTTATTTTCGGGAGGGCTTATTTTCGAGAAAATCCGGTACTACTAAAGCTTATTCTTCTTTTTCATATAAAAAAGTATCAAAAAAGTCTCAAAAAAGATGTGATATTGTATCTTAAATTTTGTCTTAAATTAGAAGCGTTTGTCTTAAAAAATTCTTAAATTTCAAAAAGTTTCTTTAAAAAAAAAAATTTTCGACCTGGCATCCTTGTCCCGACGCTTGCCACGATGGGGCCGCAACCCGTACGAAGAAAGGGCAGTTTCCGACGCTCGCCACGAGGGGGCGCTTGGTCCGAGTTCGGGCCAATCAGAACGCTGACATACACAGACACACACACAGACTGACAAGAGTAATTATATATAGAGATGTGTTTGAATAATTAATTATTATTAAGTGTACCAATCTTACAGTATTATCATTTGATTTTTTGTTATACTAAATGCAGTTAATAATGTTAACTGAGATAAATAGATCTCTGTTTCACCTCAAGATAACTTGCAATAATAGGACAAAGACCTTCAGATGTACAACTTTTTTCTTGTAATAAAATGAATCATGCTAAGAACGAAACTCAATATTAGAAGCGAAAGAATCTATAAAAATTTAAAACGTTGTTTTTCAGTTGCTTAGGCGAAGAAAATTCGTTTACTTGCGTTGGTCGAATATTGCACGTTGGCATTGACAGAATTTGCTACGAAATAACCGAATTGTCGCAGTCTTTAGATTTAAAGATAGGACTGAATTTACAAGTTAGCGACTTCTGGGGCCAGTTTGGTGTCGACGGACAGAATCTTTTTACCATCGATTTTGGACGACAGTACATAAAGCCGGCAACATTTCATACTAAAATTTCGGTTAGTGAATTAAAATTATCAATTATTACGTGCAACAAAGGCCGAAGTCGATCATCAGCTGGCGGGAAACAGTGTTGCAAAAATAATACTCCATCAAGGTTTGTATGTACTATAGATGCGTCGGTCCATATGTGGACCGTGTGGCCCGGACCGAGCATAGGTCGATCAGGTCCAGACTTGCGATATAACATGCGCGTCATAAGTGTCGTCATAATAAGTTTTTTGAAATTTATTCCAAGACTTTTTATGCAATCCTTTCATAATCTGAAAAAAAATTTCAAAAAATTGCAAATAAGGTCGACGGAACCGAACCGCAGCGTGGACCGTGGGCTGGACCGAGTCCTGGACCGACGCATCTATAGTAAGTAGGCTGCTAGCATTGATGGACATATCAAAACTAGGTTAATAAAACCAAGTAAACAAGACAAATAATGTAGTTATTTTATCATGCTCAGTAAAATAAAGTAAGTACTATTTCTTAACTTAGATTCTGTTTGCGCTAATTTGCCTGCTTTGTACCCTTTTTCGGAGTAATTTTGATTAAACTAAGCAGACTGACAAAACTAGGTAAATTAGGTGAAATGAGAGCTTAGTTTACTTGATTAATAATTACTTACTTTATTTTGAACGCCTAAACTGATTGCTCGCCAACAGTTAGCATTCGCTCTCTCTGAGACGTCTGCTGCTTTCTGCACTTTGCAATCATTTTTAACCATTTAGTAATCCGTTGAACTTTCTATCAGAATCATGGATTTCCACCCCATGAGAATAGCAACCTACTTTATAAAATTGCTTCATTCGGGGCGAACCGAGTTAAAACGACCACATTTGAGATGAGGGTCGTTTCCTAATTATCCGTTCCTTATTATTACTGAATAGAAACGATTTACTTTAACAGCATCCCAATTTTACTTAAATAGGATTGTTTCATTTAAACTGGATATAACACTTAACGACACCGCGGTGAAATTTTTATGACTAAAACAAGACTCAGTTATACAACTGAATTGTTTACTAGCTTGTAGTTGATATTGAATTGCGGAGAATGAAATATCCATTTAAGATCCGCTTTTTCTAAGCATCGAGAAAATTGTTCAGAGCCTTGGCACAGTTGGCAAAAACTGTTCGGATTTCGTTGAAATTTAGTGAGCTAGGGTACTTTTGGATGAAACTTACGAAAATGATGTCAAATTTTTTAACAAAAGTTTTCGCTTCGAGATACGGCGGGAAATTTAAATTTGATTGCTGAAAACGCAGAACTTGTCGAAATCATTATTTTTTTATATCAATCGATTGGAAATAATGAGACAAATCTGAATTTTGTTTCAAATTGAAAATTAGTACAGAATCTGAAAAGTTATATAAGAGAGATAATTGGAATTCTCAAACTTTTTCGTTTTTTGAATTTTTCGGTACAACCTTGGTCGTATGCCGAGGTTGAGCATCCCTTAGGGTTGAAGCCCTAACTCTGGGCTATCCAATGGCGTCATAAAAAATTGACATCACCGCGGTACAACAGGTCGCAAATTGAGCCCGTAGGTGATGTATGCCGAATTTACCAAAAAAATGGGTATGAGGAAATGTGGCAGAACGTGACTAAAATCAATGTTTCTATACACCATTCGATGGAGAATGACGAGAGCAATCTGTAAATGTGCGCAGTTTTGCAAATGGTGCAAAAGTCGAAAATGTATGCATAAAACGAAATATCGCGTTTTTTGCATTTTTCAGCTTTTTTAACTTTTTAGTTTTTCGATTTTTTCGGTCAAAGTTTGTGTGGATGCCGGAGTAGAGCGCCCCTTGGGGTTGAAGTCCTAACTCAGGGCTATCCAACGGCATCATAAAAAATTGACATCAGCGCGGTACAACAGGTCGCAAATTGAGCCCGAACGTGGTGCACCCCATATTTACCCTGTTGAGCATAGCGCGAATCGGCATAGCCCGTATGACAAATAACTCAGTTAGTTTGCAACTAAATTCAAAGCGGATATGAGCATTTTGTAGAGCTCTCATTAACTTAGATTTCCTTTTTTTAATCATAAAAATCCGATCACAATTACTCACTGGAAGAACTTTCTACGGAGAGTCACAATTTCGGACGTTTTCGCGTTCCTTGCACGTTTCTCACACAATTTAGTCGGCGTATCGTTAAAAATGCGCGAGGAACTCACGAGAATGTGAAAATTGTGACTTTCCGTAGAAAGTTCGTCCAGTGAGTAATTGTGACCTGATATTTATGATTAAAAAAAAGAAAATCTAATTTAATGAGAGCTCTACAAGATGCCGAAATCCACATTGAATTTGGTTGCAAACTATCAGAGCTATTTTTTATACGCGCTATGCCGATTCGCGCTATGCTCAACAGGGTAAATATGGGATGCACCACGTTCGGGCTCAATTTGTGACCTGTTGCCCCGCGCAGATGTCAATTTTTTATGAAGCCATTGGATAGCCCTGAGTTAGGGCTTCAACCTTGAGGAATGCTCAGCCTCGTTATTCAACCAAGGTTGTACCGAAAAAATCGAAAAACCATAAAGTTAAAAAAGCTGAAAAATGCAAAAAACGCGATATTTCGTTTTATGCATACATTTTCGACTTTTGCACCATTTGCAAAACTGCGCACGTTTACAGATTGCTCTCGTCATTCTCCATCGAATGGTCTATAGAAACACTGATTTTAGTCACGTTCTGCCACATTTCCTCATACCCATTTTTTTGGTAAATTCGGCATCCATCACCTTCGGGCTCAATTTGCGACACATTGTACCGCGCTGATGTTAATTTTTTATGACGCCATTGGATAGCCCAGAGTTAGGGCTTCAACCTTAAGGGATGCTCAACCTCGGCATACGACCAAGGTTGTACCGAAAAATTCAAAAGTCAAAAAGTTTGAGAATTCCAATTATCTCTCTTACATAACTTTTCAGATTCTGTACTAATTTTCAATTTGAAACAAAATTCAGATTTGTCTCATTATTTCCAATCGATTGATATATAAAAATAATGATTTCGACAAGTTCTGCGTTTTCAGCAATCAAATTTAAATTTCCCGCCGTATCTCGAAGCGAAAACTTTTGTTAAAAAATCTGACATCATTTTCGTAAGTTTCACCCTAAACCACCCTAGCATACCAAATTTCAGCGAAATCCGAATACTTTTTTCCAACTGTGCCAAGAGTTTCTCGATGCTTAGAAAAAGCGGATCTTAACTGTGTTCCGTTTGCAAAAAATCTTACTAAGTAAAAAGTAAGCAATCAGCAACAACTTAAATAGTTATTTAACTTAACGAAATTCCCATACAAAAATTTAACTAATAACAAACAACAGTTTACAAAAGAGAACAATTAACATTTCTCTATCATATTAGAACTAAACTAATTTTGTACGAAACTGGTATGAGTAAGGCAGTGAATTCATTATTTGCGTATTTTACAAAACGTGACCGCTATACCGCAACATTTGACATCCTCTTCTTTGAATGTAGAATGAAGTTGAACATGTATAGTAAAATTCCGTACTTAGTACAAACTTTTTCGAAGATGAAGTTCTGTGTAATCAGTGTAATCAGAAAATAGTGCAATGTATTAATTATTCCTTAATTTTTGGTTAGTGTTAATTAAATGAAAGAGGAATTGCATAAATTACTCTTATTCTTCTTGTGAAGTATGCTGCTTTCGTTTTGAACTTGCAAAGTTTGAATTCGATTCGATTCGGTTTTTTCAACACAAATAAACTGGGAATGCTGGCGTTAGACAGGGATGGCACCATCTCTCGAACCGTCTGAATGCTAGCCTCGTTGAAGAAGCAATGTTTTTCGGTTCCAAATGACTGATGGTGGTGTGCTAAATGAAACATTGTTCTTTAGTTAGCAGAGATAATTTTATTCTTTTAATCTAGGAAGCTAGCGGCATGTATGCCGAGTACTTCGGCGAATTTGTTGATGTTTATGTCTCAGCGTCCGCTGTTTATCGTCCTCTGCCGGAAGCAAATGGAGAAAGACGATGCGCGAGCCAAAAAAATTTGACGGTTTGCTATTCAGAGTGTCGAAAGACACTCATACAACAACTTTGCGACTGCTCACCGATTACATTACCTGGCATTTCGAATAATTTGCATTACGACGATAAAAACACAGCAGGTACGGTTTCGATCAGAGAAGTGTGCGCGAGGGTATGGAAGGATGCGCCTTCCCCGGATCAGTTTTCAACCCTTCATCTTTGGAGTGTGGGAAGAAGCAAAAAATTTCCTCTGAAGTGGTGCGACGGCGATCATTTTACTAATGATAACTTGACAGTTGAGTTAGTGAATATTCTTGAGAGTAAACTATAGAGTCATTCCAAAAATTTTTTTTCAAATAGCGATAATAACATGTAAGGTAAATGAAAAAGGACTATTTTAAAGATTTTCCTCTTGTAAGTTGCTCTCACCTATCTGCAAATTTTTGGGGTACTAGCTTGTCTGCATGAAAAATGGTTGACATTTGTTTAAGAAAATCTAAGTCCACTGCGGCTTTAAACGTATTATATCCTTCAGCAAATATTTCCAACATTTCGCGGTTAATATCGACCCAACACTTCCTTTTTCCACAAAAACTATATGACCGATCGCTCTGCCCAAGCGTCTAACCGATCTAGTACTGTTCTGCACAATTTCTGACCGATTGCCCACTGAGCCAAGGTCCATTAGCTAACAGGTTCACAGGGGCCTATTTCATAAAACTGTTGCAATTGTAGAATTGCGTTGCAATTTGCATCGTCATCACGCAATTCTGCAACTTTCTGTTTCATAAAACTGTTGCAGTTGCAGAATTGCCGAGTTGCGTTTGCAAGAGTTGCAGTTGCAAAATCGCAAAATTGCGGGATTACAATTTCAAAAAAGTGGCACCATTCCGCAATTCTGCAACAGGTGGAGGAAAATTCTCGCACCACAAATCGTGGTGCGAAAAAAAGTTGCACTTCTGCAATTCTCTCGAAAAGACACAATTAATGTAAAATTAATGAAGAATAAAGCGGATTACTAAGGCTAGCATAGAAAGAGAGCATAATGATGAGTGGAATGATGTGAAATTTGTGAATTTTTCCTATTTGTAACGATTTAATGGCATATCGTGACAGTAGTCAGTCTGAATTTTGAATTCAAAGAAAACCTCCATGTAAATAAAATTATGCTATCATGCTCTTCAGCTTGAGAACCACGTTTCAAATTTGAATGCGCTTTTAAGATTGTTGCGGGATTGTAGGATTGCGGAATTGCAGTGGCAGAGTTGCGAAAAGCTTTATGAAACAGAAAATTGCAGAATTCCTTTTGCAACTGTTGCAGTTGCGGAATTGCAGATGCAATTGCAACAGTTTTATGAAATAGGCCCCAGGTAGCTATTTATCAACCCATGCAATAAAACAATGAGCTGATTAATATCTAAATGCAATGCTATAAGGTTTACAGAGAGAATCAGGATAGACTGATGCGATGAGCGATGTGTAATGACATTTTCCAAAAGTCCATTTAAGAGGCAGTGGATCTTCAACACTATCTGTTCAATCTTGATGAAATATCTTCAGACCAAAGTTTTTCCTTAAGGAAGACCATTCAGGCTAGAAAGAAATTGAACTATAGGTTCTTAGCGAAAAATTAATTAAGTTTTCAAAGCGTAGTTAAAGCCAAAGTTAAGTGGCCGAATTCTCGCTCACTGCCAATGGCGGATGCGAGAGTGGTATCGTCCTCCGCCCTAATCGACGGACAGCGCGCCAGGAGGTTTTGGTATCAAGGATACCGACTGGCGGGCGATAAGCTAAATCAGCTCGCCCCTCCCTAAGTGAGGAATACAGTTTAATTTCAACAAAAGGTCTGACTTTTTTGGGGCGTTGGCTCCAGTTGAGGGTATGAACAGTAGATCTCAGCGGAGGGGAGAGGGCTCTCGATAAGTTATCCAAACGTTCGTAGCTACACTTCACTAGCGGTAAATATGGGAATACATCTTATTCATTGCAAAGATCTATATTTTAATTAGGAATCCGAATGACAGACAGGGAGCTGAGCGCATGATCAATTTGCTAAGAATTCGTGTAAGTGTCTGGACGGTAACTGAAGCCAGTAGAGGACAATAGTCATACCAAATAAAACCCCTCTTAAGGCCGTTTCAAATAATATAGCTCGGTGCTCTATCTGGTCGTATATCGTGCGTAAATCGAAACCTTTCTTCATTAACATTTACATACGATCTATGTTTCCGTTGCAGATTGCTCACTCAACCACACCCGTTTGTGCTTAAGAAATTATACCGGGGCAGAAGACGAACGCTGCCGTAAAGAATGCCTTGATCTATGCGAAACATGGCAATACAGTTATTTTTTTTCGAAACGCACATTCTCAGCACCGTATATAAGGTCAGTATCGTATTGTAGTAACTTACAAATAAAATTTACTTTCACGAAAATGATTTACCGTTCATATCTTTTTTTGCAGCTCGAGCAAAAAACCAATCCAGTTTAAACCATCGAGCTGTCTCAAAAGTTCACGCACAGACGCAGCGCATCTCAAAAAGCAGTCCACAGTTCTTGTCGGAACATGTTCTGACTAGTAACTTGAAGCCCTGGATGCTTGTTTACAGCGGGTATTTCAATTATTAGACATCATTTGATTATAATAGAATTTTTCAAAAAATCAAGCTTTTATTGGCACAATTTGTAAACAACCTTCATTCTCAGTTTTAATAACAGCATCCTCGTGCTCACAGTACATGGTATTAGGGCGTGTCTTAATCATATATTACAAAGATAAATATTATAGTGCTAGTATTATCTTTACCTTGTTTGGGTCACTTTATTGCATTGTTTAATCACACATAGGGTTAGTAAAACAACGAGAAATATTTTCTTTGATCTTTCTTGAGCCTCCCTTCTCCAATCAAAAACAATTATAAAAGAATAAAAATAAAGTACTGGTCTTCACATATGCTACTTGTGTTTTGAACAATAGCATAACTTAAATATTTTATTAGTTCTTCTTTCGAATCGTTTTCGTACGTTTTAAGTGCCCTTAAATACGACTAAAATATATTTCAGCACACAAAATATGATCGCTGACTTTTTTATAATGCGCGCGTCTCAATCTGCTTTCTACAACGTCTACCAAGAGATCGAAACGAGATCGCTTGAAATATTGATCGGCGATTTGGGAGGCGCATTGGGAATATATCTGGGCCTCGATTTTGTCATCTTACTTGGCTTCATTGTGAATCCTATTCTACTAATCGTTAGAAAAAAATTGTCAGCATCATCCGCGGATCACCCACATCCCGGAAGTCGTAATCGCAATCCAAATTGGAAAAGATTCATAGGCGCTACTCTGCGTCAATTTATCGCTCGATATTTCGGAAAAAATGCGGTCTCGCCATGGACAAGATCTATACTTGCAATTTGGCTTATGGAAAAGATATTTTGGGCCATAACATACACTGCAGGCGGCATTGTTACGATGAATCTTTGCGTCAGTCTTTTTGATAATTACAGAGCAGCTCTCACGCAATTCGAAATTACGCTCTCTCGCAGCAAAAACTTTACTCTACCAGCAGCTACGCTGTGCTTGCCAATTGATCCAGCTGTGATGATGAACTATCAGTATACTCCATACAGCAACGAGAGTATTTGGTCAAATAATTATACGTCATTATTTAATCTAAACGAAGTTGACGAGTACTTTCGCGTAAATTGTTTAAACAAGACCGCCTTTCTTCTGATTCATAAAAGTAACACATGGCCCCTTTCGTTAATACATGCTACCTGCCTATATATTTATGAAATTTCGTATGTCGAAATATGCTACAATGGCGAAATGATGTATGGCGGATGCATTGATCATTACACACTATCGCGGCTTCAAGGCAATATTGATGAAAGTGCGGATAAGTTGTTTTTCCTTTTTTACTTGAGAATGGAATTCAAAACATGTTTCATATTTATGTTAATTTGTGGAGAATTTAAATAAAACCATAGCTTTTCATTCCATTTCTGCTTGAAACTGGATATTCTCTATGCCAGCGAGGACAATTAAATGAATTCGGTTTTAAAAAATTGTCCCACTTGATTGCGAAACTGTCCGACTTCATTTTGAAATTATCCATTTTATAGTAGAAATGATGTATTGAAAAATTATTGTTTTAAAATTGTACGGTAAAATTGTCGCAACTACACCACGCTCGTAAGATGTCATATCACTGCCAAAAAGTAGTGCATTAACGACTGGAAAATCATATATTATGCGAAACATTATATTCGCGACAAACTCCCCATAGAATAAGTGTTGTAATAAAAAGAACGACGAACAAAAATAAAAATCAATATCACATGATACTCTGCAACAATTAGAAATCAGCAAATTTCATTACTAACTGCATAAAATGGGATATTCGAGGCAAACTTCTTCTATACCAGGGGAATGCCTATATAACCAATATGTCCACTCGAATCGGCGTCTCTAATTAGCCCGAAATGAAAATCTCATCTCAAGTAGAGGTGCTGATCCTTGAGAGTTGATAGGGTCAAACCTATAAATTGAACTTTTGAACGCGACGCCGAGGTAGCTAGAACAGCGGTGTCCGCGCGAAGAATGAGCAAAATAAATGGACAATAATCCTGTGTTAACAACAGTAACGACACGGAGAGATACTGTAGGAGTATTAATATTCGCAGGTATTAATTTTCGCAAATTTGCCGTTTCGGACCTATTCGCAGGTACTAATTTTCGCAATTTTTCCTCTCCGACTGGTACAAATATTAGGTTGTCCAATAAGTAATTGCGCTTTTAATAAGTGAATTTCAAATTGCTAACATTTCAGAACCACGCAACCAATTTTGCTGAAATTTTGCATGAATGTAGCAGGTTAGTTGCACTTTTGTTGTCCCGAGTTTAAAGTTACTTGGTTCACGCATTCTCTGTCACCAAGCGTTCAAACGTAACCGTTTCAGATCTACTGATTCAGCGTTGAAT
>NIUQ01001957.1:0-25768 GCA_002796945.1 Plectus sambesii
TGCTGCACCATATAAGCCACCTGATCCGGTCGCCCGCTGATCGTCACGTTCGACACCGCCCACGCGGCCTCCTTCTGCGTTTGGAAGTCGCCCTGAAATTATCATTATATTATTGCCACCATCTCGAGCGCTTCATCGCTGAGAGAGTGCAATTCTGAACATGTGCAAAAGTTGTTTAAATTAGCAGTCCATGATGAGAGATCAATAAAGTATGAACAAAGACGTGAATATTAATGACACGGTTCGCGCTTTGTATCGCCTCGGGCATCAACATTCGAGGGGAGATTTCTAGAAGGTTCTCTAAATTTCTCAGAAAAAATCGCATCACGCGGGTCAGGTGGACACAACTTTTAAATTATTCTGAATCCAGATTGTTTTTTAGATTATTTAGGAAGGTTCTGCGGATATCTGGTCATCAGAGTTGCTCAGTAATATGGAGTTTCTTATCCTCATAATGTGATCTCACTCCCCTGTCGCGACGTCAGTCCATCTAACAGAACTTACAAGTCGGGGGATTACTGGGGATCACCAACAGCAACAATCTACATTCATCACGCCGACCCGCAAACAGTAATCAAAAGCAAAGTCGAAAGAGCTCGAATTAAACTTCTACACACCTTGTCAAGCAGCTGGATTATCATAGGCATAAGTCCGGCTTCAATGACGGCCTGAACTTGCTGCTGGTTGCCGGCGGTGACGTTGGCCAAGCACCAACCGGCCTCCTTGTTGATCTTCTCCTTGGGCTGCGTCAGCAGGGCGGGCATCTGCTGCAACACGCCGCAGTCTAGAACCATCTGCGTCTGCTCGTCCGTGCCGGTCACGATGTTGCCCACAGCTCGCAATGCTGCCGTTTGCACCTGAATACAGCGGCGATTTAAATGAAATTATTCTTTTCGATACAATTTTTAGTTGATACTTTTCGATCGAGAACACCACATTTTCAGCTATTTCTATTCTCATTAAGAGCACCTCTTCTACGCGTATAACATGGGACGTGCTACAGTAGTTTTAATAAAAATGCTATCTTCAAAGAAGAAAACTGTTCGCGGTAAACTGAGTTTCCAGAGAAATAGAGAAAATGCTTCGAAAACGGAACATTCATTCGAAATTGCCGACAGCCCGCCAAATTTCGATCATATAATCAGCATAAAAACTTAAATATACCATCATATCATCATCTCAGAATGGTTAAACATCAAAGTCCTACGGGATGCCTGGGAGAAATATCTGCGTGAGAAAAGGGAATAAAATAGTTACCTTGACTTCACCGTTGCCGAGAAGGGGGACGAGGAAGGGAGCGACGCCGCTGTCGATGACGAGCTGAATCTGCTCGTTGCCGCCGTCGGTCAAGTAGGACAGCGCCCAGACGGTGTCCACCAGTATCTGCAACACCACCCAACATCAGCCATGATCAACAGACGTAAAAAGGCACTCTTTTACATAACATGGTCGCAAAATCGGCCATTTCGATGAGAACAAGCGTGAATATATTTAGCAAATCATTCCATCGAGTGATTCTGAGACCTTGTTATACAGCAGTGTCCTTAAGCGACAAGCCCCACTCACATTCGTGTCCGTGTGGTGAATCAGAATGGCCAAAGCGGGCAACAGCGTCTTCACAATCTCCGGCGACGGCGGCGGGTCTTTCGAACGACAAAGATTCACGATGACCCAGGTGACGTTGCGCAAAAAGCCGATCGGAATCTCGGGGCTAATAAACTTGAGCAGCGGTTGGACAATGCCGAGTTGGATGCAGTAGTCTCGGAAATGGGGGCCGTCGCCTGAAAAAGCTCATTGAAAATATGAAAAAAATGAGTGTCATTGTAATTTTATAATTTTTAGCGAGTAAAAATGAGTTTCATTGCAGTTTTTCAGTTATTAGCTTAGCTTAGAGTTTGAGTTATTATGAGAAAAAAGTGATTATTAGGTGGGTTTCATATCGCGTACTTTAGCTAAAGTCGTACTTAAAGCCTGTCCTTATCATTGCGTTAACTAAGACTTCAGTTAAAGTACGCGATATGAAACCGGGCCATTGTCGTAATTACTTAGTTAGTAACAAGAAAATGTAATGTTACAGCTGTAGAGATAAAGGTTAATAATGTGAATGCCGCAGCGAATGTGCACAATTTAGTGTTCGATACTAAGCGTGTTACAGTGTTCCCTGCGACTCTCCGTCACTCAAAAATTTTGACTATACGACAAATGCGAATGTAACACAAGCTCCGCCTACCGATAATGTTGCCTAAAGCCCACACCGCCTGCTCGCACACATTCATATTTGACGAGTTGAGCAGTTCCAGAAAGAGCGGCACGGCGCCAGCCTGCACCACCGCTTGAGTTTGTGACGATGTGCCACTCGCAATGTTCGTCAGCGCCCACGCCGCTTCGAACTGCAAGTTCGCGCTGAAATTCGGCCTGAAAAACAACTTGTTACTCCACGAAGCTGTCAATATAAGACTCTTACGTCGTCGTCTTCAGACATTCGACCAAAATCGGCAGAATTCCGCTCGCAATCAAATCGTCTATGGGAGGGTTTCGGTCGGAAGAGAGCAACTTTCTGCAATTTCAATTAAAGGTAAACGTGAATAAAGGTGAAGAGAGGGGAAATGTTGCTCACCTGGCCTGTTGGATAGCTTGCAGCTGCACTTCGGGGTCGGAGCTCTTGGCGTTCTCGACGATCAGGTCGAGATTCTCGCGTGCGGGCGAAATCACTTGACTCGTGCTCGCATCGTCCGAATCCACCGACGCTGTCGGAATGTTTCGTCGCTTCGACAGCGTCTCTTCGCGCTTATCCTTGCGCAAATTCACCGAGGTTTCCAGTCGATTTTTACGCAAAGAATCCTGATCCTTCCCCTGGTTCTTATACTGAGCTTTCCGCTGCTCCGGCATGTTTGCGCTCGACATTTATGCTGAAAGCAAAAATTGAGCTGATGTATTACTCGACTTCAGCAAGCATTCATCGACGCGCCCCACCCATCCTGAGTCACCTCTAACCTATCTTAGGCCAATAAAAACATGTTTTTGTTTGTTGAAGTAAAATTCAAACAACACGTTGAAAAAACGTCGCTCGATTTCATAGACATAAAATGCTTTTCTCTTTCTTTATCAATAAAATTACTAAGTATATATTTCAGAACCAGACGTATCACATCTGCAGACAGCCTACGCCTACCCTATACACACAAAACGTCACGTGAACGAATGTGTCTTTCCTCATTATCCACCTTTCCGTATGCCGCCTACGTTCATATGTTAGCGCAACTTCGATAAGCTGCAGACTATCGCCGCTGATCTCTGGTTACGGTGCTCATCTGTGTTGTGCGCGTTTGTGTACAGAGACATAACTCTTACGCCAATCCGTCCGCTCCCAACAGAACATACCGTAATATCTTCCGAATATTTCTCAATTGGACGCCCGATGCTCAATTTGAGTGCATTTGTTTTGCAAGGCGATTCCCATTTTTTAATAACCTGCGCATCAGTAAAAATTTCAACTCGAAAATTTTCAAACTGTCAGTGCCATATATGTCTAACTGCTTCGAAACAAAAATAACTCCAAATAGGCAAGTACGTTGTTCGCGTCGCGCGCAACTAAACACCAAACATGCTTAAACAATCTAATCTTGTCAACTTTATTAATTTGAGATCTGACGAACGATTGAGCAGTGTTACCCGAGTGATAAAATTTAAGTCATTACAGAGATCAGTCAGTTCCTACATTTTGATTCTCTCGGCTATCAGGAAGCTCGAGTCGGCTGTGGGACTCGGAAACTTTTTTGCGCAAGAATCGCTTAACGCTCCCATGCGTATCTCTTTAACGCTATTGTTTGGCGGTCATATTCGCGGCGCACGTCACTCATGACCCGCTGGTTCAGCGCGAAAAAATCTCCATGTCCGACAGGTGGTTCGAGCTTCCGGATAGCCATGATGGTTAAATTCAGCTTACCCAGGGCTATCAGGGAGTGCCGTCGGTCTCGCAAGCTCAAATTATTTCCCGGGATTCCTTTATGGGTCTCATTGTCTGTTCCCCCAGTGACTTGTCGGTCACTCCCTGCTCTCTCTCTCATTCCTCCCTAATCGTTTGTCTCGTTTATAAATGCCTCGAATCCTAACAAGATGACTATTAAAACTATTTTCCACTTGTGATCATTCTTAATTGGTTAGTTATTAAAAAGATCATTAGTTAAAGGCGGCGCATTAATTGCTGTGCAGCTACTCTTCACGTTTTCAATCAGAAACACCAGTCAACATTTAAGGTTTATTTAAGACATTTGAAAGAACATTTCCACCTGGTCTGAGTACCTATTAAGCATTAAATGACAGCACTCGAATCTCAAAATATCTTCCACACTCCTTAATGAACGTCCGAGGGTGTGCGCGGCATGGGCCTGTAATGGCACGACCCTTTTCCTTTGGAAAGCAAACTCTTGTTCTCGTCTGTATATAAGTTGAGATTACCCTGTCTAGCTCTTTTCAAGGACTAGGACCATGTTTTCGTAACGTTTGATTCTATCACAACTAATTCTCAGACTCTCAGACTAGCTTCGGTCTTTGAACAATTCGAAGACTTACACTCTGAAAAATCAAGTTTGCAAGTGTTGAACAATCGTAAAACGTTCTTGCTTCAATCTACCCTTTTGAATACGAATAAAACGAAAAGTTAAACACGCTAAAAAGTAACTTCTATAAGTAGGTCTAATGTCAGCTTAACCGGAGGAGGTGACTTGCTAAAGTCACATAACTAACTATAGTAACGAAGTATTCAAGCTTGATGCAACAACAATAGCTATCTATGCACCATCATGTATATATTAGCACCGCTGACGAAATATTGCTGCTGAAGAGCTATTCTTTACTCTCGTTTTTGTGTTCGTGAACCCTTCATAGTAGGGGTCTCTTAGACCATAGTCAGAGAAGCATTTGTCTGTTTACTTTTTTATACCGTTTTAATGCCCTTATAGAGAGGAACCGTCATTTTCCATAGGTCTATTTAGTACGTTTGTAATTTGAAGCTTTATCGAGAGAAAAGATCAATCTGTTTAGTGTTCAACCGATCACAGTCATGTCAGCATCGAACCGCACCGACCCAGTGTCAGTTATCTGCAATTCGATCATAAACAACTCGTTCAGCGGTCCTGTGGATACTTGGGAAACGCGACTTCAAGCTAACTGGCAACGTCTGTTCAGCTTCAGCATAGGATCCGTCCTCTGCATCCTGATCATCTGTCTCAGCATCTTTAGCAAGCACATCACCGGTGACTACAAATGGTTTATCTTAAACCAAGCTCTAGCCAATATCTTCCGCGCAATCAGCGGCTTATCGTACATTCTAGTGTTTAACTTATGGTGCACACGAGAAGAGTATTTATGGCTTTATCTTTGTGATCGTCCGCTTTGGGTTAGCATATATTTAGAAGTAGATGTTTTGTTAACGGAGAAATTTGGTCGTTTCAGTACGACGATTGCACTGTTCGCGACCGTGTTTAACCGTTGGATGGCGATTGTTATGCCAGATCATTATCAAAAATTTATGAGCGCTCGTTTGATAGTTTTTTACTGTACTTTATGCTATGTGGTTGTCCTTCCCCTTGATTCGCGTTTGCTGACTAAGTTGCAGCTATCAACTGTAGCTCATCAACTAATTATAGACGCTTATTTTCTGATACCTTGGCTACTGGGCACCATTTTAAGTTTAGTCATTTTTTTCAAACTTTTGAATCATATGCGTACCACGACAACTATTACGGAAAAGAGACGGCTTCAAGAATCGCGAATGGTATTATACTCTTTGATGATTCAAATCGCAGTGACATTCTTTGAGAGAATTCCCGAATTTCTTATTCATATGGTTTCGAGTCTCGGTATGATTAAAAAGAGTACAATAGAGAAATTGGGCCTTAAGTCTCTTTTTTCTTATTCCGTCATGATTAATATCGTCATTGATAACTACATGAGCGCGTATACATGCATTATCATTTTGATCACCATGCGACCTTACCGTAGGGCTGTGGTGTCTCTGATTTCACCGATTACAAATTTCTGTCTGCACCATTTGAAACCGAATGTTACACCAAAGACAACTGATAATAGAGTGACACCAAAGCCTACTGTCGTGAATGTTCAACCTGCAGGGAATGCCAATAATCCATAAACTCGTTCAATGACTAATAACTCGGTTAATACGCCATCAAATTCAGTGCGATTTTTGCATCATCTTAGGCTGCTTTCAATTTTATTTTTTAATGTTTTAATCAACCTTGTTAAAAATTAATTTATTGAATCAATATCCATTTTATTATGTAGCATGTTAATAAAACTCTGCAATAGTTTAATGCAACAGTCATTGGCACGAAGATGCAAAATTGAGCATTTCTGTTCAAAGTTCGGAAAATAAGTTATTGTGCTCGAATTTTTATGATCACAATTTGAAATTTTTAATTTGAAAAGAGATCGAGAAGGTTCAGAAATTCGCCTTGAATGAGATAGCGTACTATAAGGTTTATTTGTCATCAAACGCGTTCATAGACTTTTGACACAGCCTGTAGTCGTACTGTTTCTGCGGCTCTGCGAGCATTTCTGTTCTTACAATGCGATCACCACTGTAATCCGCTGTTATTTGTTCGTAAATTTGTTTTTGGTTGACTCTGTTCATTGTGCTGAAGCTCATATTGCTGTTCGTCCTTGTGATTCGTCGATTACTTGCGTCTAAAATTTGTTTTTTACGCTTCTTCATATGTCGAATAACATTTGATATATCATTTATTTGTGACCGGATATCTTACATCTGATCTGCTGTATACTTGAAGCTTATTTCGCAAAATCTCATCTGCTGAGATCTGTGCTCATCTAGCTACGTTTTATAGTCAAATTTTAGTCGCGTCTGACTTTGTGCCAGAGGTATAAGTCGCAGCCTGTAGAGTTCATATCTCATCTGGTGAGCTTCAGCGGAACAAGTCCTTGACGTTTTAAAATGTAGCTATTTCATGATGGAGTGCGTTTAGATGGAAGTATTGTCTCCTTGTTGTTTTTTTAAACACAGTCTGCTAAGTTGTTGTGATGAGGTTATTCTGTTGTTTTGGTGTCAGAGTACATAATAAATCGATGTTGTGTTGCTTTAAAGATACACAGAAAACTTTCGTCTACAATTTTTTTCTTTTAAATGCATCAGCATAGTTATTTGGGGTCGCTTGGAAAGCAAGGGTAGTAAGCAAGTAATTCTTTGTATGACGCTTCAAAATATATGAAAGATGCTGATCGTGAAAGTTCAGTAGCTTATATCGTACAAAAATTTTCTAATCGGCTTTTGCCCGTCTGGGGCCAATTTCATAAAACTGTTGAGCTGTTGAGAATTGAGAATTGAGGAATTGATGCGCACGCCGATTGGTCAATTTTGAATTTAAACCAATGGGGACGCGCCTCAATTCCTCAATTCTCAATTCTCAACAGCTCAACAGCTTTATGAAATTGGCCCCTGGTGGTTATTATAAGATACTGTATCTCAGTAATATTTTCATTCCTCTTGTTCGCTTATGCACAGACCCACTATAAAGAGTGGCGCATTAACTGTTGCACCAAGCTTGAATACTTCGTTACGCTAGTTAGTTATGTTACTTCAGCAAATCATCTCCTTAGGTCTTAGCTTGCTTTAGGCCTCCTCATCGAAACTGATCTGTTGCACGTTTAATTTTGTGCTCTATTCGTATTCAAAAGGGTACTTCGAAGCAAGAACGTTTTACGATTGTTCAGCTTTTACACGCTAGAATATCAAGTTTGCAAGTCTTCGAATTGCTCAAAAACCGAAGCTACAGTTTCAGAATTAGTTGCGAAAGCATCAAATATCACGGAAACACGCTCTTAGTCCTTGACAAGAGCAAGACAGGGTGCCCTTTACCTCTATTCATACAAGAACAAGGACAAGTTCTGCCATGAAAAAGGCGGTGCCGTTACAGGTCCATGCTGCACTCGTTCTAGGACGTTCATTAAGAAATGTGGAAAATATTTTGAGATTCGAGTGCTGTCATTTAATGCTTAATAGGTGATCAGACCAGGTGGAAATGTTCATTTAAATGTTAATCAGTACGTCTGATTAAAAACCTGAAGAGTTGCTGCACAACAATTAATGCACCGCCTTGTACTAATGATCCTTTTAATAAACAAACCAATTATGAGGGATGGCAAGTGGAAAATAGTTTTAATAGGATTTGAGGCCGCCATTTGTGAACTAGACAAACGATTAGAAGGCAGAAATGAGAGAGAGAGAGTAGGGAGGGACCGACAAGTCACTGGGGAGAACAGACAATCAGAAACGATCAAGGAATCCCGGGGAATAATTTGAACTTGCGAGACCCACGACATTGGCTGATAGCCCTGGGTAAGCTGAATTTAACCATCATGGCTATCCGGAAGCTCGAACCACCTGTCGGACATGGAGATTTTTTCGCGCTGACCCAGCGGGTCATGAGTGGCGTGCACTGCGAATGTGACCGCCAAACAATAGCGTGAAAGAGATACGCATGGGAGCGCTAAGCGATTCTTGCACAAAAAATCTCCATGTCCGACAGGTGGTTCGAGCTTCCTGATAGTCGACTCTCCCACACTATACTAAAAGTGACATTAATACTTTATCAGTATATAATTTTACGCTATTTCAGCTATTTATTTGTCCCCATGTGGTCTAAACACATCTCTTTTTGTGTGTAAATGATATGCGTTGCCGATTATACCGATTTTTAAAATGTGGTGAAAAATTCGACAGTTGGTCATCCATTACAAGTTGCTGAAACTGGTAAAGTCAAGTTGATATGATACTGAAATAGTATTGCGCCAATCTCTTTGCATACCGCATCGTCCGCTGCCATCTATTAAACTTCATATGTATGTTTGCAAACACAACCGTTTGAAACCGCCTTTTCGTTTGATGCCAAACTTTCAACTTTTATATCGTAAATCTTAAATTTGAAATTTGATTGAATATAGCGCGCGATAGGCGTACAATTTATTTGATTCGCCCACAGTTCAATATGCGCGATGAGTGACTGCTCGGAGCAGGTGTTTGCAACGTCGGCAGCTGTTGTTGAAGAGGACTCGATAAAGTACAACAACAGCATCGTATTGTTTGCGACCTGGTGTGAAGTGGACGGGGTGGCAGAAGTGCGTTGTTTATTTGTGAGAGATGGCCGCTGCGAGGAGATATTGACCAGCAGGAGACATGGAGAAGGTGGCGGTCAACACTCGACCGGCCCGTTGCGGCCGTCTTATTGGTGGTGTAGAACGGAAACGGCCGAAGGGACGGTCGACGCGTCCATTGTATAAACAGACGCCATCGTGCCGTCGGCCCGCGTTCACCAGATTAGTTTCCGGTAATTTTTGGACAATTTTCGAATATCTGTTGCCGTCGTGATGGTTCGCGCGAGCGTCCAAACGCGTAGGCGTGCGAAGCGTGCAAAGGCACTGTTTTGAGGATGAGTGAGAGTGAATCGCTCGCGGTAATTACTTGGGAACTCGTTTGACGCGATGATGCGCATCCGATCGCTCTCCTCTTACTGAATCATGTTCGGAATGAGCCGCATAATCGGCGACTAGGCTGGTCGAGGAAATTGACGACTGTTTTTCGGCGATTGTGCGTATTTATCGGCCGCCGACTAGGACCGGTCGGATCGGTGGGCGAGCGGATTGGCCGGTGGACAACAGCGACGATGCTGGCATTGCGCTCTCGAGGCCGTCGTGCGCGTCGCAGCATGGGCGCGATTGTGGACGCGTGCGACGGCTAATTTTCGCGGGCACCCGTGGCAATTTCGGTCGCGTCGGTAGGTCGCCCAACGACGACGACGACAACTACGACGACGCCGATTTGCCGTCACTCGCTGTAGCGTCCTGTAACAGAGAGCTCCTTTGGTGTCCATGTCCGTGACTGTGTCCAAGTCTATCTGAATAGGGGACTTTCGGTTTCACTGCGGCCGATTTTCGGTCGGTGTCAAGAACGAATTATGAGCGGTCTTGATTGGTCGACCGGACCTGTTTCCGGCCCGGTTTCCCGTCGTTGGACGCTGTCCGGCCCTCTTCAGTCACTATCCATGCCCTCGCTCGTCATCCGATAGTCGCGTCGCCCTCTCGCTACCTAATTGTTGTCCTTTCGCTTTCAGCTATCGCCTCATTTCATCATTACTTGTCACATGGAATGGGCGCACCTTTCGTTTCTCTACTCTTCCTCTTTATAGCTGCTGTAAGTGAACAATGATTTTGACATTGACTGCTAATATTTTTATCTAGACGTTTCTGCAATACAATGCCGTCCAAGCACAACAAATCGCTCTGTCGCAGACGTCGAAAGTGAACGGTGAGTATAGGGTGGCTCGCTGAGGCGGTGGAGTGCGCTGACCGTAAGCGAATGGGGATCGGTTGGGCGACTTCCGTCGGTTGACAAACGCCAAGGCCGATCGGGCCTCTCTTTGCGCGCGCCAACCGTAATCACCACGATGCGTCCCATTGAGACGACGACGTCGGTCGTCCATTGCGAACCGCTCATCTGCTGAGGTTGATGGCACCGGCGTGTCCTGTTGACTCTTATTCCCGATTCTATGCGCCAATCATGATTCAAAACTGACGCACTGTCCAGGCGATGATGCCGAATTCGCAAGTCGACTGCCAAGCTTTCCATTTTTAACCCGCATGCGAAAATTCAAGATCTACATATATTGCATAATTTTTGCATAAAGTGAAAGCGACGAACTAGTATTTGTGACGACGGCTGTGTTGAGCTCATTGGAATTTTCAGTCGTTCCGCAGTGCGGCAAAAAGTTTATGACCGTACAATTACACTTCGATGGAAGCCTACTGCCGGCGGGCCGGTTCGTCGACTGGATCGT
This sequence comes from Plectus sambesii, assembly GCA_002796945.1. NCBI lineage: Eukaryota > Metazoa > Nematoda > Chromadorea > Plectida > Plectidae > Plectus > Plectus sambesii. The sequence continues at coordinate 10,866 of NIUQ01001957.1, forward strand.
GGTGGGGACGACCAACCGTCCCGAGTGCCGTCTGCAGGGAAACGGCGAGCTGCAGTACGTCATCGAAATCGCCGTCATGAACGACCCGTGCGGCACGCAGATGGTGGGCGAGTGAGTCAGCAACGCCATGCTCATCCTGTCGACTTTCAGTCGGCGCCCGGCACGCTCGAGAATGTCATTAGGATCGGCCAGAATCCTCTCGTCATTCTGGGCGGCGACGAGACTCTTACCGTCCGCTGCGTCTACGGCCTGCCCGAAGTGGGAACCAACCTTATACCGTCCATCACGCCCAGTTTCAACATACAAACGTACGTCGTCGGTCACTCCCACGACTCTCACGCGCCTTCAAACTCCTCCAATTTCAGCCGTCCACAAGGCCCCCCCACTCGGCCTTTACGCATCGAGAACGACTACGCAGAACCGGCCGGCACTCCCGTGCGCACAATTGTCAACGTCGGCTACGTCTATATCATTATCTTCGCCATACTACTGCTCGCGCTCGTGTGCCTCTTCATCGGCTGTCTGTACGCGTGCTTCAAGCGCCAGAAAGTGCGCAATGAGAGGCGGAAACGCTTGCTCGTCGCAGTACCGCCTTGTAAGCGCTCCGACCAATCGCACAATCGCACTCAGTCAATTCCATTGCAGCGAGCGAACTGAGCAAACTCGGCCTCGGCCATTTGTGGTGGTCCGGCAAGACGGCAGTAGCCAACGACGCGCTCTTGAACCACGACTATATGGTGAGCAGCAACTCGACCAGGGAAGGATTGTCGGTGAGCACCGATGTGGGTTCGGCAACGACGAGTAGCGCCGGCTCGCCCGGCCATTCCGGCCCGGAACAAGGCGCTCTATCTGCCCCGTCCACCGACACCACTGACCACCACCGCGAGTCCTCCTCGTCGTCGTCGCATCACTCGGCCAAAACAGAACCGAAGAGTTACTCGGAGTGGAGACAGCAGATGATCGCGAGCAAGGACAAGCAGCCGCATCCACCTGCGCACGGTTCGCATTCCCTCCTGCAATATCCCACTGAATAATCTCTAATGTGCGGGTGTGTTTAGCAGAAATTGCTACTGTCAGCGCGCTATACGCTCATGTCAACAAACGGCAGCAACAAGAGCAGGCGACAAGCGCGATCGACTTGGACCGAGTGACACTGAGCCGCAACGCTCGCGGCGCCCCCAGTCAGCTGCGGTCGATCACCGAGATTTACCAGTCCACCGACCAACAGCCGAAGAGTGACGGTGATAACGAGTCGGTGTCGACTCTGGAAGGTACATCGCAATGGCCAATTTTGCGCTCTCTCTAACGTACGCTCATCTGTTCAGGCAAACACTACCCCACAGAAGATCAGTCCCATTCAATAGTCGCAACGGCTGATGTGCATGCAATGGCTGTGAGGGACGCCGTGGACCGAGACTGGATCGATGCGCTCGCCAAATGCGTCGATCAACACCGCGGATTCGGCCCACGCAAACTCACCGAGCAGGAAATCGGTAGACAGTCGATGACATCGCATTCCCGTCATGCTCATTCTATCATCATCATCATTTAGGTCGCTGGCGTCACATGGTCACTAACGACACGGACCTCCAGAAGTCACTTTTCAAGGCGCGCACGTTGGAGGACTTTGACGAGATTGCGCGACGACCGCAGTACCGTACCGCCTTCCCCGTCGAGAAGTGGTCGCTCATCGTGCAGAGCTTGGCCAACGCCGCGTTCGTGCGCCGCCTGGACAAGATGATCGACCGACGCGCGGCCAACGAGCAAGGTCCCATCGCCGAAGTGGATCCGATGGTGCAGCGCCGCTTCGCCAAGAGAGACGACGGGCCGAGGAAGGTGGCGAGCGACGATTTGGCCCAGCGCCTATTCACGCGCGACTCCTACTACCGCGTCAAGGAGAGCGTCGAGCCGGGCAAGACGCCGCGCGACGACACCGCCGAGCGCAGCACCACCGAAATCATCGAAGCCGCCCCTGCTATCGTCCACGGTTTGTCACTTTTTCCTCTCTCTTTCCGCAATCAGTTCGTGCTCAATTCGTTCACTTCCTATAGGTCACGGATCGCAACGGTCGCAGCGCACCCGGTCTCAGTCACCGAGAACAACGCAACCGCTCAACGTTTACGTCGGCGATGTGCACATACCTCATCAACCGCCTCAGGCCTCCGGTAACCCGACTTCATCGACGAATGTCGGCTCAGCCCAGGCCTACTCCGTGTCTTATGACAACTGGCAGACGCACGCTAATGAGCTTTGATTTCGCCGACGCTGACCTCCTGTACTTTTATTCAAGACGAATGCACGCCGTCGCCTGCTTGCAGCCGCTCTCTTTGTTGCTCTTTGCTTTCTACCACTTGTTGGCTTCACTTTATGACTAGTTTCAACGACTGTGACACGATTTCCAGTGATTGATGCTTTACGATTGTTACTTTATCCGTTATTGAACAAATTTGTCAGTATCCATTCGAGAATATAAATAATTTCGTTTTGCTGCAATTTCGGGTGGAGAGATCGTTTTTGCACATTAGCATCGACGAAGGGCGGCGGTCGCCGAGAGAAGTCTATTAAACGCAAATGGCCAGATAAGTGGCTCGAACGCATAACGACGATGGCATTGCTGGAACGTGGAGTGCAACAAAGAGACGATATCGTCGGCGAAACGAGACGACGACTAGTGAGCACGTGCCGGTTGCGACGCCGTGTCTGACAATGTCGCCGGGTGCTTTTCGACGCAGTCCGACGCCTGCGGAGTGGGCGATGTGGACATTTGCACACCTTGGACAGTTGACCAACCCAGAGAGGCGCCCAACCTGGTTTAAGAAGGATGGGGTACTTGGATTAATGGAAAATGCGCCATCGGCGTAAAGCTCTTTGGCAGTTTCGAGCGGGTCGAGGCCGACCGTAGTTGCCATGCCATAGAAGCGAGGACAAGTCAAATAGACGCGAGATCGCAGGTAATCCATTGTCCGATTAGGGGAACAAGGTACCCGGACAGAGATGGCTTTACACTGAGAATGGGCCAGGAAATGCAAGGATATTTATCCGGCCAATTCCCTTATTTAACAATTTAAAAACGATGAGATTTATTGAATTATTGCATTGCGACAACTGAATGACTGCAAGTGCTCAAGCAGAGCGATGTGAAAGCAATGTTTGGCAGCGAAAATGTGTTGCTCTTTCCTTGCTTCGTCATTAAATATTTATTTTTAGCGGTCTAGAATTAACTCATTCACATGGGACTTAAATTCGAGAGAGCTCAGGACTACCTTATCCCCCCGAAGGAATAATTAGCCCTTAAACGATGTCATTTTCAAGCAAAATCGACTCTGCTGCATGTTATGACAAGCTTTCTCACTAATCGTTAGCAAGTCGTTCGAGCTGAATGAACAGCCTGCTACTAGTCTTAGGAGCGAACCGACGTCTCAAAAGGGGTAATGTAGCTTATCATTTTTATGCTAATAAAAGTCGCGACCAATGTTATCTCTTGCAATAAAATACTACTGCAGTACTTCGACCGGAGAAGAACTTTAATCACACAAAAAACAGCGTCTGATAAAGTTTATAGTGCAGCTGTTGGATAGGTAAAATTTACGAAAGCATTTTTACTAGTATTCCTTCTAACAACTAAACGATACTCGCGAATATTTTTAGTGAAAGTAGTGATTCCATGACAATATTTTTTAAATTATCATTGCAATTATATAGCAGGTATTGAAAAAAAATCTGTTAAGCTTTTCGTACATAATACTCAATAATCGTAATTGGCTAATAATTTGAAATATTATGCGCGGCACAGGCGATTTATTCGGTCGGAGTATAGCAGAAGATTTTTTGAAAAAAGACTACGCTGATGATGAATGGCAGTTTATTGTAGAGGACATCATAGATTTCCAAAAGGGAGATTGGCGCGCTTCTCTGATACCGTACTTTTCCTTGTCAAACAGCAATTACCGTACTGCAATTTCAGTAAAAGTACAGCAGTGCAAACAGATGACCTCTTCAGGCATGGGTACTATCTCGAGATGGCATGAAGTTTTTATTGTTTGACGAAATCGGTAAATCGAATCCATCATATTCATTACTAAAAATGCTGATTTCCTGGGGTTTCTGCATTCGATTAAAGTGTTAAATTACGCTATTATTTCCCTTGCAGAATATAAACAGAATTAGGAAGGTGAAATGAGATAGGATACAATAGCAAAATCTATAATATTATGCAAGTCTGCAATTTATTGCATATCGGTGGTCGGATAGATATATGTGAAGTACGTCTGTGAAGCGTCTGCGGCCGTGACGCAGCAGACGTTGCCGGCGGTACTATAAAGTGAGCGATGAGCGTCTGGGGTGCGTTTGGACGGCTCAGAGTCTACGCAGTCGGGGTACGAAGATCAGCTGAAGCGAGCAAAAAGCGCGCTGCAGTAGACAGCAAAACCGGCGCGCCGCTGCAGCGCCGTCATCTATCAAAAACGAAACCGTTTTGCATTGGCACATTCGTATCTCGGGCAAAGTCCACTAAGATGAGACACCGGCAGTGGTAAAAACGGGCGGGCAACGCAACTGAATTGATCGGCGCGCGTGACTGAATGTCGGTGACGACGTTGTTGTAAACTGTGGTCCCGCTATAAATTACTCGGTCAGTCGGCGCGAGCGAGCGCACCTACGCACTTGTGTGCGCTTATCATCACCGCTCCGCCCCGTGTCGCTTCCTCAGCGATTGTTCGCCATGCTCGACTGGCTGTTGGTGCTCGTCCGCTGCTACGCGGCCATTATCCTCGGGCCGGTCATCGCCACAACGATTCTGATCATCTGCGGAGCGGGATGGGGACCGCTGCCGCACTTGTACGTCTGGTTATTGAAAAAGGCGCTGAGCCTATCGCCCGAAACTTACCCGCAGCCGGAGGAGGAAGTTACCAATTGGTGGCCGAGCATTATTGAGCGCAGTGAGCGCGGCAAGCTGCAGCGGCATCGACACGGCTCGGGCGCTTCGTTCGCGTTCACGAACGTGAAAGGTGTGGAAAAGACTGCGACGAGCGACCTGACCTTTTCGCTGACGTCGTCTGCGTTCGCCGCGGGCATCGAAGCGATCGTGCAGGACGAACTGAGTTGCTGCTTCTACCCGGCGCCGGTGCAGCGCTGGAACTGGCTGACGCGGCCATGGTTCGCGCTGTCGCATGCACAGACGGCGGGTTACTTGCTCAGCTGCGCCTTCCGCTACAGCGTACTAGTGCCGATTCGGGTGGCTTTGCTGGTGATTTCGTTTATGTTCGTCGGCGTCTGCTCTTTCATACCGATCTTTTACACATTGAACAAAAACCAGCGCGCTTACATTGGTGTGACTTATTGCCGATTATTCTGCGCCGGTCTCGGACTAGTGGCCACCTACCACGACTTTGATATCAATCGACCGAGGAAAGGAGGTAGAGAATTATCGGACATTGAAGCTGAGCGTTAGCAATTTGCGAATCTTTCAGGCATCTGCATGTCCAATCACATGACTCCTAATGACATACAGGTTGGTGGGATTGTGTTATTTCTGGCTGCTTCGGCCATTTGCAGCCTTAATGCAGCCTCAGTCATTAATTATCTTTGCGTTATAGATTATATTCGCTAACGTCTTGAGCGAGGCCGATAAGAGTAGCACGGAAGCAACCACCTACACCGTAACGGGGCAAAGTCACACCGGAATCATCTGGTACATTGAACAGACGACGGCGAAGCTATGCTCTGCGGTAATCACCAATTTTTGTTTGCTTAAATTGTGTATTAGTTATAAATAAATTGTTTACTCTACATAGATACTGGTCGTTGCATTTATATTTACACTATTCACACCTGACATGACGTAACGATTTTTGTATTTCCGAACGCTCTTGGGTGCAGAGATTAGATCTTGAAAGATTTAATAAATACAATAGAATCCTTTTAAAATTACATCGAAAAGAGAGTGAATTAAAATGGTTGTTTGTAGCATTATTGATAATTGATCGTAAAATTGCTAGTTTCGACGATTACTCTTCTGAACCTTTCAGAGACGGTCGAGCGAATTGGCTTATTCAATTATCCCAGGATAAAATATCAGGGCAAATAACCCCGTAGCTTTACTTTCAGCTTTGGTTTGACCGCGCCGATATGAGAAATCGCGTCGAATTCATGAACATTGTATTGAAGTACACGCAAAGCAGCGAAATGGATCCCGTGCTGCTGTTCCCCGAAGGGTAAGGTGTGTTAGGGGGGATTTATGCATCGACTTGGCACGTGTGGTGGGGTAATCTGAACAATTACAATAGAATTCGTTTATACCGGTTTCGCTTTTACCAGTATCTCGATTATTCCGGTAATTTTAACTAGTCCAGAACGTATCTTCTCATACAACGAAGTTCACGTATACTGGTATTTCTTTAACACCTGTAATTTTTGCCGGTCCCCAAGTACCTGTATACACGAATTTCACTATAACGTGAATGAAATGATTAATTCTTTAAAATTGCGCGTACAGTGGAAACCGCCTAAGTGCACATCGATTCGGCAAGAAAACATTGTGCACTTATCCCGACTTAATTCAAAACAAAAAGTTGCACACGTGGCTCGCAAAACGTGTGCACGTATCAGCTTTGTGCACTTAAGCTGCGTGCACTTATCGGGTTTCCACTGTACCATGCGAGGCGACACCGCACAGCCGAACGAAGCATAGATTCCGCATTAATTTCGCAAGCGCAGCTGCAGTGGACGATTATCACAATTTGCAGGTACTGCACGAACAACACGCGAGCGCTGCAGTTCCGGAAGGCGCTGTTCGAGTGCTCAAACGCGCCGATCTATCCAATCGCCCTGAAACAGGACGCGTCGCTGGGGGACTCGTTCTGGGGGGACGATCCATTCTGGGTATATTTGGTCAAGGTGATTTCGTCGTGGGCGATCATATACGACGTGTACCACCTGCCGAAGATGGTCAAAGGGGAGGATGAGAGCGCGACGTCGTTCGCGGGTCGCGTGCAGCACGCAATCTGCGAGGCTGCGCGCATCGAGCCGTTGGCATTCGACGGCTTCTTGTTCCACAAAGAGCCCGAGAGAAACCGCTACCGCACCCAGCAGCAGTGGAACAACGCTCAGGTGTTCTTGAGAGTCTTACAAAGTCAGCCAGACTTGGACGAGTTACTCGCCGACTAGTGCTTTCTATTCCATGGTGCGCATTCAGTGATCACCAATATGTGGTAGAGTATGGAAATCTATGCCTTATTTATGTGCACTGTTTTGCAATTTGATACAAGAACTCCTGGATAAGTGCTGCTCTTTCTCGACTCCCACCCCTATACTTTACTGCCAAGTGAACGAAAGTAGCAAGTAGCGTTGACCAAATCCAGATCTGATTCAGACTATTGCACAGCTGATTCTGGACAAACATTCTGCGTCGAGTTATGAGTTACCCGCATTTATCCAGGTTTCACATAATTAATGTTGGTGTCGGTGTCTGTGCAATGAGCATTCGCGAATAATGTTTATCGCAATTAAAAGTCGTTTATGAACTGTAAAATGAACATAATGTAAAAGCGAAATGAACATTATGAACCAATATGCAAACATGAGACTGAACAGCACAGACAAGAGAATGCGATTCGTTCTACACGCGAAGGAAGAACGATAGGTACACACCAAGGTAGGGGGTCGATACGCCATGCTAAACGGTTAATAACTAATTATAAAATAGTATGCGCTAATCTACCGTGCCATGTCTTAGCGTATCGTCCCCATACCCGCACAAATTGGCGCATCTTCGGCACCGAGCGAAAGGGGTCATTCATACACATACCGAACGCGATTTTTGGCTTTCTCAGATACCCCTCATTCCCGTAATGCACTAATCGATGCTACTATCCGAAGATTTTGTGGCTGCGCTGCGCCTCTCCGTTCCCCACACTCCCTTTGCGCCTTTGGTCGTGTTTTTACTTCAAAACAACGAGTCTTATTCNGTGGTATGATGCAATAGCTACGGATAATCATAGTTTCCCTCTAGCGCACAAAAATCCTCAACCACAAACCTTGCAATCATCAGTTTTCTTGAACTTGCTGCTGATGTTGGCGGCGATGTCACGGAGACGCTGAAAGAGACGCACAGTCAATACTCAACAACATAAATATATAGAACGCACATCTTTGAGCGATTTCTTATCCATCTCCTTGCAGGGGGTGTTGGATGAGATATCATTGGGCGATCGGGGCGCGCCAACGACGGAAGCGGGCGACGTTCCCACGGAGACGTTGCTCGAAACGCCCGACTGGTTGGGCGGCGACAGCGAGACGCCGGGCGAGGCGCTCTTCGGCGACTTGTACGGCGCGGCCAACTCCATCGGCGAGTGGTCGGGCGCCCCGTTGTCCATCGACGTCTCCATCGGCGTCTTCGGTGACGGCGGCACAATATGGCCGTTTGCAGCGGGCGACTTGGACTTGCCCGACGGCGAAGTGACGATAGTGGGCATGGTCGGGCTGCGACCTTCGCTCGGGGTCTTCGCCGGCGACGGAGCGACGGGCGACAGTGTAGGAGGATTATCGGAGAGAGCCTTCAGGGGCGACGAGACGGGGGTCTTGATCGGTGAAATGGGACCGTCGACGGGGGTCGCGATCGGCGAGGGTGACGTGGGCGTCTTGACGGGCGACACGGTCGTCTTAACGGGGGTCTTGATGGGCGACACCGTTGTCTTGGTGGGCGACAGGGTAGTCTTAACGGGCGACGTAATTGTCACACCGTTGGCGAGCGCGTGCACCTCGACCGAAGCCGCCAATGGCGACACGGGCTCGCATGGTGGCGTCACCAGGTCGCACTGCGCCACACCTCCTTCGCCTACATCCGCCATAATTGCACGAGGTCCTCGGTCGTTTTGCACCCAGCGACGATATGTGACAAGGACCACGGCACAAGCTGAAAAGAAAATTGTTTCGATCTTCACATACAGACTCGGTCTAGTTGACGCAAGATCATAGCGGTAGTAGAACCGGGTGCGGAAGGTACGATTATTGATCGATTAGTCACACTACCATCAATTATCGTACTTCCCACGCGTCGTCATCAAACCGGTACCAGGAACTTGCAACAACTCGAGACCTAGACATAGGAAGTAAATGAGAGGCGAGTAAGGATCAATTGGATCCTGGATCAAAACCAAATCCAACAACCACGCACATTTACGCCAAATTGTTTATTATTAGCAAAAAGCCAATTCCAACTTGTCAGACACAGCGATGAAAACAATATAAAACATTAAGAAAATTTTGCCGGTAGAAAAGAACCATGAAACAAGCAACAATACTGACTGTCACAAAGAATTCGCCATATCTTTGTATGAAAGTCAGAGAGCGAAGGCCGGTTAGTCGAAGCGTTGGGAAGGGGGTCAGGTAGAACCAGCTGCCTTTCCGGAACCTTCCACTAACCGCCGCCAGCAAAACACGTACAGTATCACTTTGAGCGTTCAAATAGCCGTTTCCAAGAAGGAAAGCAGCCCCCTGGCCGAATGCCTATACAAGGGATTGAGTTCCAGGGCTCTATCGAGAACCGTGAAAGCGATCATTTCTTCTCGAGGAAGGTCTGCCAGCGTCGTCGACCCGCCGTTCGCACACAAGCACTTGTTCGTTCCAACAACAAACTTTGAGCAAAAGTCGCAACTGTTGTTGTCCAACCGAAAGCCGCTATCGTCTGCAAGCAAGAAGGATGTCAAAACTTGTCGAAAGGCAGAGGGAAAAAAGGTTGGAAAGAAAGAAAGTAACAAACCTGCAACAGCCCGACAGAATTCGACTAAATTGACGCCGGGAGGACAGGGGCTAATGTGGAGGTTCTTTCCGAGCGCGGCGGCGAGTTGCTGCAGGCGAGCGCCGCCGAAAAGGAACGCGATCTGACCGAGTGCCTCGAAGTCGTCGTTGACGCGCATGATCGGGTGTCGTTTGCAGCACAGCGACATAAAGATCACCCCTAAACGTACAGCCGATGCTTCACTTTCCCAGTCAAATATTATTAAGCTGTCCGAAAAAACTTTTCAAAAACTTCCATAGCATTATGTAAATATGAGAGGAAGCTTTCGAAGAGACTTCGAACAACCTAATACAACTTTATCCTCTCTTACCTGCCGCCCAAATGTCGATAGCAGTCGACTGATCGGGAGATCTCAGCAGTACTTCCGGAGCGCGAAATCCGGGCGTGCCCGCCTTGTTCACGTTCTGCTTCGGTCTGATGATACATTGATCAATAGACACACGCTTTGTGATAGCAAGCAAACTCACTTTATTGTGCAAACACCGCAGACAAACGCGCCGTCCTTAGCGACGCACATGCACGCAGCGGCTGCCTGCTGAGCGTCGACGACGTGTCGGGGCAGCTTCGGCGGTCGCTTCGCAGTCGTCGAGTCGGCATCGCCGCCGCCGCCAAAGAGAGGCCGACTGGCGGACTTGGGAGGCTGAGCGCAGAATCTTTTCGCCGGCGGCATCTGGAAGGGCGCGGGAATGAAATCGGCGAGCAAAAAGCGAAGAAAAACTGAAGACGCTACCATCACATTAGACAGCGTCGCGTCTCGCCGCCGTTTCACCCGCGCCGATAAGCGCATGCCAGACGGCAGGTTCTCCGACGACGACATCTCTTGCTGACTGTACAGCTTCTCGTGCATTTGCGACAATCCAAAGTCTATTAGCGAATACCTAAACACTCCCAACGTTATAACATCATCGAGTAAATCCAAGTATAGTTTTCCAACTTTTTCAGCGCTCGGTTGTAGAGGAAGTTGGACGCTGAAAGAAATGACTATGAATGAAGTGAGCGAAATGAATGAAAATAGCGCCTCACGTTTCACGTCGCGGTGGATTATTCCAAGATCGTGGAGGTAATTCAAGGCGAGCAGGAGATTCTTCATATAGTCGAGAATTTCGATGAGTGAGAGATCCTCGACAACGTCCTGAAAGCAAATGATAAGAGGGGAACTCGAGTCAAGCGTAGTTGCGGGAAAATTCTAGTAAAAAATCGCAAGGAATTGCAGCTAATTTTCGTTCTTAGCGATTTCGATCGTTTTAAATTGTAGGTTGCTAACCAGAATTCACAGAATATTCCTCAAATCTCTAGCCAAATGAGTTTCTCCATTAACAGAAACTAGGATCAACAATTATCACCTTAAGCCTGTCATGCTCGAAGTATTCCATGACAATGAAGACGCGGTCCTGCTCCCTGTAGGCAGCCATCATTTTCATCATGTTCGGCAAGCCGCTGAAACAAAACTGATGAGATAGGCACACCACAAATGATTAGTATCGCCGTACTTGCACATTTGCAGGACTCTCAATTCCATGGCGATGTACTTCGGCAATATGGTTCTTGTCAGCTGCTTCAACGCAAACTTGCAGTTCTTATTTTTCTTCGAATGCACAAGGTAAACAGTGCCGAACGTGCCTAAAAGCGTCTCATCGGAATGGTAAATGGGTTTTGCATCGTGTACAATGTCATTAATATATGTAAGTCTTTTATGAAAGTATATCCTTTGACTAAGACTTCAACTTAAATATGCTGTGTAAAACCAGTGAAGTGTAACATTCAAGATCTGCTTAATGTTTGTCTGTTACTGAACGCCTAATTTATGACTAACGCAAAATACTTGCAACAGCAGACTAAACGCGAATAAATCATGATTTGATGAGAAACAGCACAAATACCTGCGCCGATTTGTTCATTGACGTCGAAGTTGGCTTTCACCCACGCGCTGGTGTTAGGATCTTCGCTCGACGTTTTCCGCGAACCACCGTCCGCCATATTCTCCCGATCCAACATCATTGATGTTATATTCGGATTTCAGCTTTACGCTGTCCGATAGAAGACTACAAATTTAGGCCAATATTCACATGGAAACTTTTAAATACGACTGAATGTAATCCAGCTGGCTTCATTCGCATACGCACAATATTGCGCGATCTTTGTCGCCGAGGCGCTTTTTTTCTACCTAGAGATCGTATGTTTCTGTGAAATGTTACGTCTTTTGTAATGGATTTTCGCCTGCACTGAGCATCGACAAAATATCTGTGCATTTATCTGTCCTCTCACCACTACGATATACACATTAATTCTTGACCACTTTCCACAGCGCACTCCGAACGCATGGTGAGGAAGATTGATAGGAAATTACGTTGATTGAAAAATTAAGGCAAAAATTATCTTCAAGTGGTCACTTGCGGCTGGATGCTTAGGATTATCGTTTATTTTTTTGTTAAGACTTGGTTATCGGATGACACAATTAATGCGACTGCTTTTCTTGAAGTTTTCATGATGATCATGTGACAATTTTTAGGCGAGAATCGGCACTTTTTGCTGGTAACAAAGAAGTGTAGTATCTAGGACAGAATGGCCGGAATCCCGACAGACCTCCAGTGGCAGATCATCCGTAACAACACCTCCTTCCGCCGACGCTGCCGCGGTATTCCGAAGCACTTCTCCACCGTCAGTTTACTCTTGATTCGCTCTCTGAAACTGCTCCCGATTAACTGTATCTTTTGCAGGAACCGTTCAACCTTATGGGTGTTCACAGCATCCGGTACAACGGTTTGGTGCACAAGAAGGCTATCGACATCCGCCCGACCAAGGACAACAAGGGTGTCCAGCTCGTCATCAAGAATGGCAGTAAGTGGGATTTTCTGTCATTTCCTTTCGTCAACTACAAATATTCCTCACTCTTGATCTGGATAGTTCTGTATAAGTTTATGCGCCAAGGCAAATTGAATTCGTTAGTTCCGGCAAAGTATAACACTAGTATGTTCACTCAATATTTCGCATACTATGTGTACCCAGATAAGCGTAGTTGCCTAATAAAGTGAATGCTTATGACTAAAGGTGCTGTAGTTATCGAGTTATCGGGGTTCTAGTGTACGCATGCGATTTCAGAGCGCGCCAACAAGCCCGCGAAGGCGACCACCACCGTCACTCTGAAGAAGAACAGCCGCACGTCGCTCAAGAGCGTCAAGAAGGTCGCCAAGGCCTACCGCGGATCGCAAGTCATGGTTCGTACTTTCTACCATTATCGAATATTTTAAACCACTTCCACACCTGGTGTATAGTCTAAATTTGCCGATCATTCACAAGAAAGCTTCGATTGAATAAAACTTTCGAGAGTCGATAGCGCTTCTTTCTATCAATTTACGTACGTAAAACTCAATAAATGACTATCATAGTTGGTGAAAAACAGGATTAAATCACCGAAAAGTGAGCTCACCTTTGCCAACTATGTTGTTTGACGAGATATCCTGTAACTGATCGATAATATTTCGACTATGCCATTTAGCTCGTACATCAGTTGAATTCAGAGGCTAACATATTTCACTCTCAAATTAAGCTGAAAGGAGTAGCTTGATAGGGTTGAAATCGATTCTTTCATTTTGGCTGTGTCTAAATGAGAACCGAAAGGGATTCCTCCATTAAGATATGTTGACGAAGGGAGTCGATTTACACTGCAAACTTTATTTTTGGTACATTGAGCTCTATATCTCCCATTTCCACACTGATAAGGCCACTTTCTAATTCAAGGAGGACGCTTTTCATATCAAATAGGACACTTTCAGTGTTGATTTGACTTGCCAAATTTCCTTTATGAATTGGAAAGTGTTTTTATCAAAAGCGGAAAATAAATCTTCTTTTTCGGTCCCAATGGTCTTAATTGATGATGCACAGCGTTAGCGCTGTCCGCGCGCGACTGTTCTTTATCTAGACAATAAGGAACTAAAAGAGTGTGAGATCACGGTTTTTAACAGGCGAAATTTGCGGACGAAGTTATATATCTTCTTACTGAATGGAGTTCAACCGTGCCGGCCGTCATTTGGACCCAGCCATAATTTAATCGAGATGACGCACATCGAATTATTTTTGCAGAATAGTTCCAAAGTGAAATTTGCCTTCCTTAGGATTAACAATGATCCGTACAGGGTAGTAGTGATGTAATTTATCCCCCTTTAATGTTGAGTGACGTGTGTCCTGCGAAAGAGTCGTATATGGTCATTATACGAGTTGCTCGCATGGGATGAGCAAAGATGACGTCTTAATAGGACTTTGCACTTCGCTCAATGCACTATTTTAATTTCGTGTTTTACTTATTTGCGTTAATTCATAGCTCGCTAGCGAGCTGCAATTTTTCTCCTTTGAGTTTCAAGAAGCTTGTTGTACTTTCGTGGCCGACCAAGACACTATAATGAAGGCTGCAGTTATTGGGCCGGTTTCACATCGCGTACTTTAACTAAAGTCGGACTTTACGCAATGATAAAGGATAGGCGTAAAGTACGACTTTTAGCTAAAGTACGCGATGTGAAACCGGCCCATTATTACTAGCTATCTCAGATTCTGGCATTACTTAGTGGACCGGCAACTTAATCGTGCCCCGAGTTGTTTATAGATTAAGTAATCCGTGAGTCGATTACGAAACATGGCACTGAGTATCGCTAACATTTACTTGACTGTTGGAAGCGGCGACATTATCGGCCCAACGAAAGAGTATTATAGTGTTTAATTCAAAATTTTTAGTATCCGCTTATCCGCGTCAACAGGCCTACGAATAGGGCACTCGACGGTCCCTGACTAAAAGCCGTTCTTGAACTTATGAAGAATGCTCTAACCGTGTACTGAATAATTTAGTGCTCTCTGGGCAATCATTTATCGAAAAAGTCAAAATTTTTGTCGGTTTACTTCCTTTTGATAATCGCCCCTTAACCCTTTACTTGCATGCGCTCGATCCGTTGCTCCTAGTACGGCATATTGCCCCGTCAACATCTTTTCAAATTTTCTCTATACTTTCAAATAATAGCCGTCGGTGGTCGATTAAGAATGTAGCCGTTAAAAAGAAGCTAAACAGGGGATAGGGGGGATGCATAGGATCGAGCGATTGGTCGGTGATCTAATGCGGTCG
>NIUQ01001958.1:0-25599 GCA_002796945.1 Plectus sambesii
GCTTCAAGAAAATTTCTTATGATAAAGTAACCAAGGGATTATTATGTTAGTTGATGAATCGCATTCGACAATGATCGTTCGCTTTCACAGTTTCTTTTTATAAATATCTTTCTGATTGATTTAAAAGACGATCGAAGTAATCCTGAAAAGAAATTGTGAGAAGCAATCCTGAGGTTTCATCCTGAGACTCTTAGGAGGAATCAATAGCGGAAACGGACTTTGGCGACGATGAGACGAAGGACGACGAAGATTCCGTCGTGGATGACGCGGAGAGGACGTTATCCAGAAGGAGCCGTACGCGTAGCTTCTCTGGCTGCGAACTGGAACACTACCGGCAGCAGCACGAACGACTGGAAGAGGCTCGCCCTCTATGCAATCATGACTCTACCACTTCTCTCAACGATGTCTTCCTCGATGCCAGTAATCCAGATATGTCAGTTTGTTTCTTTTTTTGAAAATTCTTCATCGGGAACGAAGCGTTCGGGAAATACTGTAGAATTGAGTTTGTTCGCGTGGTTGTAGTTTTGCGATGTTAGATCAAGGAAACAAAGGGGAAAGGATGGGATAACAGGTGGGTGATAAGGAAATGAGTAAATTTGCACTCTTTCGGGCATAATGTAATAAAAGTGATGGAATAGGTTTGGCAGATTTGAAGAACTGCCAATATTTTTAAATCTTGAAATAAATATATTCTTTTCGTAATGCATAGAAACATTGCTGAAACAGTTTCATCAGCATAACCATAATACTCTCTTTGCGCTGTTTGTCAAAAGTAACATCTTCGGCATTCAAGATAAATTACGAGCGTTATTATTTCAGCCGCCACTTAGGCGGGGGCATTACGACGATCCGAAAGCGAACGGCGCCACCGATTTTGTTGGAAGCGCCGATAATGAGGAACGCCTCCAGCGCCTATTCTGCCTGCACCACCAGCGTGGGCGGCGTGACGGAGGATGGTTAGTGACTGTTGCAACTTAATCGTGGGAAGGGGAATCGGTAAAGCGATGGACCTTCTTTTGCTTACAAACGGTAGAGTGAACAATATAAAGAGAGAACGGAGACGGTAATTAATAAAAATGGAGATGGAAATGGGGAAATGAGCTCGAAACGAGAGCAGAATATCACTCGTTGATACGATTCAACCGTGGACCACTTTTCGAAAGCGTTATTGAGCGGAGTATTCAATCACGTGATCACACCTTGTGCAAGTCTACTGAAGTGAAATGAATAATGATGTAGAATGTAATCAGAGATGGGTAGCATCGAGTTATGTATTAGTTATATAATGTATTGAAAAACAAAATAATTTAGGTTATGAACGCGACTTAAGCGAATATGTCCCGACTGATGACCACACACTGAATGACTCCTACGGCGTCAACCGTAGCCATATCGTTCTCGCCACTCACCAGAAGCATTACCTCAACGATTTCTGGCTCATTCTCACCATTAACAACAACGTCGCCACCGTCTACTTTTGCGAACGGTTAAAAACCTTTTTTATATGATTATTGCTAGAAGTTTTAATTATTAAACACCTTTGCTGTTTCAGTTTCGCGCAACTGCACGAGGCGTTGTTCCACGAGCTTCAACAGAAATTGGCCAACGAGTGCCGCATCGTCAATCAGGTACTGACGGCTGACGCTAAAGTGTTGTCTATACTTTTTTAAGTCGAATTTTCTACGGGTTGACTTAAACAATAACTGTGACTGCACGGTTTGACAGTTTAAGATTTTTTATAGTCTCTTGGTTTACTGTTCGCCCGCCGAGCACTATCATTCCGGCCGCTTTCTTACATTAGAGGATTGTTAAGCCATTGGCCGCTAAATAAGCACACCACATCGAGCCCCAACAGCACCTTCACCACCCCCTAATACTTATGGGAGAACGGAATATACAATAATATGAATATCGCAGTAAGATAAATATTACCCCAGTGAGCTCCAACAGCACTATCCTCCACAATGTCTACGAGAGATCTGGAAATAAAAGAGCTAACTGCATCGGTTCTTATCCTCTATTATCCTGACAATTCAGGAAATGCTCCTGGAAAAGATGAATGCTACGCGAGAGTGCGACGCGTTGATAATGCCGGAGAAGGAGGTGAGCACGCCGGTCGCCGAGCGAGTGGTTCGATCGGTGACGCTTCAAAAACCCCACGTGCAAATCACCGAGCCGTCGACGTTTTCGCCGCTCGTTCGGCAGTTTGTCGTCACCCGGCAGAATACGCGGCTACTTACGTGGACTGGTCAGTTTTTGTGTATTCCTTTGTTTTTTATATGTATGTTTTATTTTTGTTCATTTTTAATTTATATATGTTATGGTCTTTTTTATTTCTACTTATACTACAGCCGAAAATTCGAGCAAATACAGTCAACTGCTTTTATAACGTCGGTCAAGGGACCGGCCAAAGACCGACGTTATAAAGACAGCGACGTTATAGAGCCAGGCGTTATAAACGCAGTTGCCTGTACTTGTAAAGCCTGTCGCTTCGAAGGAGAACGAGACATTATCATTGTCTTAGCCAATTAGCAACGATCAAATTGTATTGTTTTGTGTCACGAAAAACGTTTGAAGCAAAAATATTGATAGTGAACGAAGTAGTTGGAACATTTTTTCGCAAAATCTGTCTGTTAGAGTTGTCGAAGCCATTAATATTACTAACCCTATTCGCAATCATCGAATACTGTAGGGGTAGAAATTATTCGGTGGTATTAAATTTCGGTGATTTCGATGGTTCGGACGACCACCGAAATTAAGTACCACCGAATATTTCTAACCCTACAGTATATATTATTGCTGCCTCAACGCGCAGTAACAACGTTGCAGACGAAGAAGACCAATCGGAGTCAACAAGCCTGACGGGTCAGGCTCGATTTAAATTCGCGCCTGGGTACTTTGCGTGCGATATGGTCTGGCACCACTGGTATTTTGTTCATCCGCGACTCAAGTCCACCACGCGCGTTAGCAGCAGCCAGCCTTACAATCAGCTCGTACTTGGTAAGTTCACTGTTGTGCTGTGATTTTTCAATTTATCGCACTAATTTACATGTCTGCTAAAGAATATTACGCTGTTCGATGCTAACCCGTCGACTTTGTGTTTAATTTTAAATTTATATCCGGTTTTGCAACCGCTTAGTTGGTTATTACCCATTTGTCTAAGGTACAACAGTGAGCCGCCCGGTATAAGCCGCGGATGGTATCAATTTTGGAAAGCGGTTTCTGCGGAGACCGCAATTGTGTGGAATGGGTAAAGCAACGTTACTTGCACAATTTATCAACAGTGAACGGCAACTGTCATTTAAGTGCGATAATGCAATGCCCAGTATCGAATGTAATTAAATATTTGACTTTGAATACAATACTATACCAACTTTTGAAGAGGTAAAAATATGGCATCTTCATTTCGCCCTCCACTGGTGGCTGCAAGTTTGAATATATCACTGTTATTGCTGTAAAATTTAAGTGATTTGACATAGCACCTCTGGCGAAAATTTTTATAGTTCTATTTCATTCTTTCAATGCAATACTTCAATGATGATTGTAACCGGGACTGCAAACCATTTCATTATTGCAGGAATGAAGGCACTGACAATGTGGCTGGAGCAGTTGGCGGTGCGCAATCGGGAGAACTTGTTCGTCTTCCGAGAGCACAGCGGCCATGTCTTCTATCTGCGACTGCACGCATCGCTCGAGTCGGCCGAGCAGGGCGGAGTCAACTTGACCGCCTTACTCTCCCCCGGCGCAATTAAATCCAACTTTAACCATTCCATTCTGCTCGCCGTCCACGGACTTACTGAACCAGGTTCATTCCTTCATTCCTCACTGGCTATACAATCATTAAGATGATTATTGAATTACTGGATTATCATCAATTATGGGATTATTATTAAATTATCATACTGTTATCAAATTTTTGTCAAGTTTTTGGGATCTAAGGCAACAATATATATGAAATAAGATTAGCCGTTTAACGAAAGCAAGGTAGCAAAGAAATTCTTTGCGATTCAAACTTTTCGGAGAGGGCCAAAAAAATGGAGTTCCGCCGATTATCTGGGGATCGGTGGGATTTAACCTTATAATTGGGTTCGTGAGCTATATACCCTGCCTTTTGGGGATCCCCAAATCGGATCTTATGTTCTATAAGCTTGAATATATGTATTTGTAGTGAATATTGTCGACTATCGTATAGTCTTCTTAACTACGAGTAGTTGTGAACATTTTTGTCATTTAAGGCGAAGAAATTTGCGTGAAAATGCGCGATGAGTTGCAACGCCGACTGGACGCCGCTGTCCTCGACGAGTTGGTCGCAATGCTTCGGCGAAATCCAAATTTCCGCATGACTCAACTCGATGGAAAGGTCGGTTCACTTTATTTCACGTTTTTTGACTTTGAACAGATTATATGCAAATTTGCTTCTTTTTGATGTAATATTGCTCAGCAATCGTTTCTTTGAAACTTGAAAGTCGCCAAACTGTATAGGATGCGTTTCTTAATTTTGTTGGGTTGAAACGTATTGCTGCCATCTTCGGTTATTACCCATACAGTAAAGGTACTGTTGCAACTGGATATTGAATCCATTGTTGCGTATGGAAATTTTGGAAAGCGTTCGTTTTTGCGAACGCTGAAACCTAAAACACATGCAAGATAATCGCTCAAGCCATGTGTCGCATCTTCACAACTGGATACACGTTCTTTATATTGGTACAACGCAGTGTCTAATAACACTTTGGGTCGGTTTCCCATCTCGTACTTTAACTAAAGTCGGACTTTACGCAATGATTAAGGATAGGCCTAAAGTCCGACTTTAGCTAAAGTACACGATGTGAAACCGACCCTTTATGTTGGGGCTAACATAGAGATAGACATAGCACAGCACATTCTGGTGACATTTCGCAGCGACAGTTGACCACTGTATAAATGCATTCGCATTGAGACTTATCTGGGGCTTGAGCACACCAACACTATTGCCTCTTTTCAGTTCATTCAACCCGATGAGTCGAAGCCGTGCCTGATCGTCAAGTTCACTCTTCCAACACCGGCGATCAACTACTTGTACGCCGTGGCGCACTATCTCCGCCAGCACCTGCTCACCTTCATGCATATGCCGAAGTTCATTTCGGCGAGCGGCGTGCGGTTGGACGAGTGGCGTTTCCGACCTTATGTCAGCGGAGATGGCGCCGATGTTAACTTCTTCCTGCTCAATCGACCTGCTGTGGCTGGTTCGAGCACGATCGGTGAGCAGAGAATATCTTAAAATAACGATATAAATAGTATTTAATAGAGAGTATGAATTAGGCGCGATAGTACGGATAGTTTAGTGGTTTAAGAGTCAGAAACGTAAACTAAATGTCTCAGGTTCGAGTTTCGCGCTGATTATACGATTTCTTCCCAATTGCTCATTTTTTAGTTGATACCGGCGCTTTTGTATGAAACCGAAATGAGTAGTTTAATAAGCTGAGGAGGTTCATTTAAATTCTTAAAGTTGCTCTATTCGATTGAACTTAAAATAATCAACTGTTCCTTCTTCTTCCAGGATTGGCGTGCATTGAGATGGCTTTTGTGGACTCGCAGGGACTGCCGTATTCGGTACTGCGATCGGCGCCGCTGGACGCTCGCGGTCACAGCACTTTCTTCGCCGGAGATAGTCGGAATAGTCAGGCGCGACAGGCGCGCTTCTATGAACTCACCAAGACCTCCATCTGGACCACTACTTCGGGCCAGTCTATGAAAAGCAAAGGTACGCTTTCGGTTAGGGTTTTTCTTGGTCAGCGCGAAGACTCAAGCTTATCGTGTAAAAGTGCTATGTTTGTACAGATCCGCGTCTTGATTTGTTATTCCATTTAATTGATTTGAGTTAAAGGCGTTCTCGGTTTATATCATTGTTCTTTTTAATATTTACTGGGATTTTTTTACCTCATTCATCACCTTTGCATCCAATTTAGCCAGCTTGCGATTAACCTTTGTCATCGCTGCGTTAAAAGAGAATGCGATGTGAAAGGGAGTCCAAGGGAGACGAAATTGACCGAATATAACGAATGAGGGTGCAAGGCTTTCATATTTTTATACCTTTCAGTTATAATTGTTGTCTTTAATCGCTTTAGAATACACCTACCTTTTTATTTGCATATCACCATATCAAACTGTACCCAAAACACCGTACTCTTCTGAGCGCTGTTACCGTACCCTTTGCTTAGGACCAACGGCTCTGGTGCAGTTCGCGGTGTGGGAGAAGGGCGACGTGGGTTTGGAAGGTCTACAAGAACGACTGCGACACAGCGTGCAGCAGGCGCTGGCCGACTTGGTGACGGAGTACGGCCTACTGACGACGCCGATGTTCGAGCTAGCCCCGCCAGTATTACCTGGTGGACAAAGTATGAGCTGCTTTGCCCTCGCTACTTCCAGTCCGCTGGGGTCGTCGCCTTCGTCGCCGCGATCCCTCCACTTGACCCATATGCCCGGTAAGAAAGTGCAATATTTTCTCGTTTCTTTTTCTGCTTTAATGTCGAATGTATACTCCATTTTCACTTTCATAAGGACTCTTTCTAACAAAAAGGATGTTTTCCTTATTGATTTGACTTCTTCTTTGTATTCAAAAGTGTCCTTGTTAAAATGGGAATGCTATATTACGTAGAAGCATTATAGTGAATACCGTGCGGGAATGGGAAATAACAGAGTTTGGCACTGCCTCCTTTTCCATTCGTACAGGGCGGCGCAACGTCGCGCACCAGAACAGAACCTGTTGTTAGACTAAATTTTTCATTTTATTTTTTTAGTTCAAGGCAGCTGTAAAATTAAAAAGGGCTGAGAGGGTAGAGTTGATCGTTGTGTGTGAAAGAATATAATTTGTCGTAATGGCTCAGTGTTCGCTTACGGCCATACCACGTTGAACATACGCCATCCCGTCCGATCTGGCAAGTCAAGCAACGTTGGGCCGGGTTAGTACTTGGATCGGAGACGGCCTGGGAATCCCCGGTGCTGTAAGCATTCTTTTTGCCAAATGGGATGACTAAATTGCGATCGAACGAATTGCACAAGTGCATGATATATATAGCGTAACTTAATCGATCTACGGCCACCTTATGCACATGTTTTAATCGTTATTCATGTATTTGCTTTTTCTTCAACCATTAAAATCGTACTAATGCGAGCATCGTTTCAGTTGTGCTTCCGATTGAAAGTGAACGAAAGGATTCCTCACCACAAACACCGTTATCCGGTAAGGGATGCATTCTATTTTCAAACTCATATCTGCGTATGGTAGGGGTCCGCATTATCTCACATTCCCATTTGCTGAAACTAGTACTCTCACTCCTCGCCACTGTAAAACGCTATTTTCAAGAAAACTACTCCAAATTGCGTAATATTGGAAATTTTCGAATTGTATGGCTTGGTTTTTTACTGCTTCTATCTTTAAAGACAAAGTAGCGGAGATATTGGCACGGACTTTGGAGATGAAAATTTTAGAGTGATTGATTGAACGATAAACATATTTCAACGCCAGTTCGATCTGAGTGAGCAACGCTTAAATTTCTTGCAGCCTCGTTGACGCCGCCACAGCATCCAATGCATCACCAACAGGGGCCGCGCAATTCGATCGACATGCTGGACGTGCAGGTGCGCCGTCAGCTGCAGATGCGCAGGAAGCGGTCGTCCAGCGAGGCGCTACTGAACCCCCAGTCGGCTACGACCACCTCCACTTCCACGACCTCCACCTCTGCCACCACCAGCCCCCCTAAGCCCCTCGACTCCCCCAAGACCCCCAGTCTCATTCCTGCTAAACCGCCCTTGCACGTCGTCACTTCAAATATTTTCAACTTTGATCAGGTATGTTGTTGTTCACTTAGAAATCTTTGGAATAATTACGGTTACGTTATGGACTTAGTTAATGTCGTAGTCTAATCGTGGTAAGGGAACCGGCAAGGGGAGGAGGTTTTTCAGCTTATGAACGGTAGGGTGAACAATATAAAGAGAGAAAGGAAAATGCGGGTAATAAAACGGAGATGGCACAGTGGAAGAGAACGAACGACTGCTCGAGACGAGGAACAGTACAGGGTGCGCCGTTAGAATCTGGACAAAAAGTGGGAATTTCACATTCAATTTTGTCCGGATTCTAATGGCGCACCCTGTATACGAACTAAAGTCCAACCAGCTACTAGGATACGCGCGCTCAAAGAGAAACAACGGCTAGAGTAGTGCGCGTTTATTGATTGGCTAGGAATACAAATAATCACTTTTGCTGAGTACAGTCGTACAGGAAGAAACGTACTGTTAAACTTCTATCGAATTGTATAGTATAACATCGTCTTGCAGACGGCTGGGAAGCGTCACTCTGTGGATATTCAGTCGGACGAGTTTCCACCGTTTGCCCGTCGGAAGCACTCTTCGGGTGGAGAATCAGTTTCGTCGGCACGCGGTGGTCTCACGACTTCTTCCGAACAGTCATCCAATCGGCCTTCCTCTTCCGCGCGATCGTCGCCCGTCAAGCGAACTTCCTCCGTCAGAATGTTCAATCCTGGTATGCGAACTGTTATTATAGTCGTAATTTCTTAATCAGGAACTAGGAGCCGCAGGGAACATCATAGCACGTTTAGCATCGAAAACTGAATTGAGCACGTTCGTTGCGGCGTTCACACAATGAACCTTTATCGCTACGGGATCAGTACTTTCTTTTTTGTTACTAAAAAAGTAATTACGACGATACTTCTTTTTTAAGATTTGATGGTAATGAATAGGATCCTAATTGTTAGTTGTAAGTATGGAAAACGAGTTTCGCTTTAAAATGTGCGTTTATCAAGAATAAATTTTCAGTTGTTTTCATAGTTCGCGATTTCTACGGTAGCAGAAGCAAGACAATTTTTTCTCATATCACCATCGTTTTAAAAGTCCCGAATATTTAATCGCCTAATATAATGCGGTACGAAGAATTGTCAAGAACTGATAATATCTTTCACAAAGTATGTTTAATTAATCGCAAAGTACCGCATCGTCAAATTTAAGTATTAATGCGCTTTACTAATTGTAAATAAAATGAAAATTGTAAATTCATTTCAGGCGGTCGATCTGATCGATTGAATACGGCGTTTGCCACGTCAGCGGCTGATTGGTTTGACCACATCATGGCTCTGTCGAAGGGCCAGAATAAAACCCCCGGCTCCCTCGCCAAAATGGATTGGCGCCTCGATTCTGATGCTGCCTGCCGCAAGGTAGGTGATCGCGGTTTAAGAAATTTATTGAGAAGGTGGAAATGGGTTGGGGAGGACAACAATTAAAACGCGCCCTATGTTTTCGTAGTCTTCAAATGCGCCCTCTATTAGACTTTAATGTACTGAAAACATCAAACATAGGGCGCGTTTTAAGTATTTATAGGGCGCGGTTTTAGGATTTTTCCGGTTTGGGATCTTTATCGAGAGGATGGAAATGGTTTGGGAAGTGTTGACAAGTTGATAGGACACTGATGATAAGGTAAAATCATATAATGAAAAGGATACGAGTCAAAAAGTGTGTGATTAAGTCTTGCAGATAGCGGGTTCGTGACATTTCTTTTCACGTATTTTCGATTTTCTCTTCGTTTCAGATTGTTCACATCGCCTACGAAAGACTGCACGAAGTAATTCCGTCAACAGACATGGTCGTTTGTGAAGGACTCATCTCAGTCGGCCCTGGACTTCCTCGCATCGACCCTTCGATTCTTAGCACGCCGATTTTAGTATGTTGGGGGTTTGAGGCAACAGCTTATAACAAGACTATCATACTGTGCCGTCACAGTGATCTACTAAGATTTATTCCGTTGGTTTACTGTGGGTCCACTAAGCGGTCATGTTTCGACCACTTTTGCATAGGTGGACTGATAGAACATTGGTTGTTGAACAAGCACAAGCCGTTAAACCCCAACAGTACCGACACGGACACCAAATACCTGCGGGTGAACCGGAAATGCGATAAATATTGTTGCCTATTGACAGCATATTGTAACTTATAACATACAGTAGCATACAGTAGCATACAGTGGAATTCACTTATAACGGTTTCGGTTATACCGGTATTTCGCTTATTCCGGTAATTTTTGTCAGTCCCAAAGTGCGTCTCCCCATAGAAATAAGTTTCGCTTATACCGGTAATTATGATCGGTCCCTCAAATACCGGTATAAGTAAATTCCATTGTACTAAAACTTATTTAGGGTGACATGGGTCGTATTGTCGAGGCGGAAGACAAGACTCTGGCGGTGTTGGTCGGCTACAGTAAAGCACTTACGGAGGATACTTTCGCATTCGCGCAAGATTCATCTGGTGCTCCGCCCGAGAGTCTGCGTAAATTGGCTACTCCGAATAGCGGTACGACCGTTTTCTTTCCTCGACTGAAATTTATTTTGTTATTCACAACGCGTCTTATGAATATCGAAGTTTTGTTAATGCATTCGGCGGATATGACGACGGATTTTTTGATTGTTTACGATCTATTACACAATCTTACGTACTTTGGCCTTCAAGATGTTTCAATAGTTTGCGGATTTGGCAAGGCGGAAAGGAAAGCGTTTATAATTATTGGCAATCGTGTGACAAACTCCACCCTCTTTTCTGATGATTTATCGAGTATATTCGACGACTCATCCTTCTTATTTTGTGGTAAATAGATGTATACCCGAAATCGAGAACTCGAATTTATATTGTATGCATTTACTATATTATATTTTTATTATATTATTATATTATTATTTTGTATTGTATGCAAAGGCTTTAAAGGATTCGACAAGGTCGAACAACATAACCAATTGTGTAAATTTAAAGTTGATATTATTCGATTCTTCAATCATTTCAGACTCGAACGAGCAGCGCTTTTCGCCCCTTCTTCAGGGGTTCGTACCGAGACGTCGGCTCTTGCTCGTTCTCAGTCGCGGCGAAAAGGTAAGAGTAATGTTGAAGCTATATCACTGTACTTAAATAATATCGTTAGTTTTTTCATCTGCAGTCATGCAGTAAAGTGAATACCATAATATGCACTAGTAGGATGTTGTAACTGTATGCATATTGCTTTGGGACCAATGTTATGTTGAGTCTGATCGTGATTAGATCAGTTGCAAGAGAGGTAAATGCAATAATTTGTATTAAAATATATTTTTATTGTTTAAAGCTTATATTCACGAAAAATCTCAAATTGACTGATTATTTAGAAAAAACTGCTTCCATTTGGTATCCTCGTTCTTGACTTTTCACCTAGCGAAAAATTGCACTCCGTGAATGGATCTTGTCGTTGCGAGACCCAAAATCTGAATTTACTGCTTCTGACGAAAAATTCGGTGTGTATAGATCGGAGATTATCCCATTCATTCAAGTATTTCAGTGTTCACCTCAAATGTCTCATGAAAAATTCTTTTAAAGTTTGTGCCGCTTCCAGTTTCATAACGATATTATCTAAATCAGAGAGAACGTTTTCCAACTCAAGTCAGTACAGAAAATGTCCTCTTTGAAGTGAAAAGTGCCCTTATTACGGTGAAAATGGCATAGTTCAACGCTATACCTCCCTTCAATTAACTTTACTTGCAGCTGACGTTGTACGGATACAACTGGTCGCAGGACGCCATCACGACGATCAGTTCAATCTTCCTCAAACTCGTTTGCTGGCACAATGCCAGATCTCGTCTGCTGCGAGAAATCGGCCTGCACAAGATGGGCGTCTGTCATCTGTCCATTCCACAGGTATACAGTAGCGCTGCTTTTTCAATCAGTTGTTTCAGTTGCCTTTGGGATTTCGTTAATTGTTAATTATGTTGCAGTTTCAGTTATTTTTGGGTCCCCAAAGCCATTAAAAAACATTCTACAATTTGCGTTAGGGTGAAATGGCTTGATTGAAGTGATCCTGCGGGTAAAGAATAATAGGGAACGAAATTGTATGGGACTTGATTTCTGTCTTGTACCTAGTTTTATGGAAGCATTTAGCTATGTTTTCATTAAGGAACAGTGAGGCTTGATATTCATTATCAAATTGCGAAAGTTTAAGTCTGTTGCCTGTAGTGTATCAACAGCATAAAAGGGTGAAATCTACGGGATAGTTGTTCGTACGTACGTCAAGCTATCCTTGTCCGCCTGCAGCAACTTCTTACTCTTAACCAAGCAAAAACCATTAATCGTGATTCGATGCAGAAACCAGACGTCGAAAAGAATCCATATCTGGAAATGACGTGGATGTATCCGGAGTCTCTATTGTCCGACAACTTTCCTCCACACCGACTGCAGCGACCCAATTTCGCCGCGTTGAAAGCGGACTACGCCCGCTTGCTGCTGAAACCATTCCGATTCATTGGTACAAATATTTCACTATTTCAAAATTTTCATTAAGGGACAACAAGAAGCTGCCTGATTATTATTGATTTGTTTAATTGGCAATTTTCCAGTTTTTGTGCTGCCCTAAAAGAGGGGTATTGCAGCATCAGCTCACTATATATATATTTCACTTTTGCTATAGCAACCGCGCGATCACATACTTTTGTAAGACTCCCACTAGACCCGTTCGTGGTCTGCGAATACAGTGGAATTCACTTATAACGGTTTCGGTTATACCGGTATTTTATTTATCCTGGTAATTTTTGTCGGTCCCTCAAATACCGTTATAAGTGAATTCCACTGTAAATTACGGTTTACTCATACATCCCAGTCTTCCCTATGAGTGACCACATTATAAGGACCTTTTCAAACGCACAGAGTTTGCCCATCTGACCGCTACCTTGTGGTTCATTATAAAGTCATTGCGATTGCAGACAGCGCATTTCTACCGCGCTATTCGAGCAATTGTGCGTTCACGAACCAGACGCGTCAATTCCTGGATTTGCGTCTTCGACTGCAAGGTATCCTGAACGAACAGATGATCATGCGTCAGATCCACGAGACCTGGTGGAACATGCGTCTTCATGATGACGAGAAAATATGCATCCAGGCAAGTAGTGTTTTTATTGAAGCTTGAATGAGTTAAATAATGAGTTGTTTTGGACGGAGAGATGTACGATTACGGTAGTGTATACTCAATCGTGTATTTATAAATTTCTTCGTCAGTTACGAAATTCCGAAGGGAATGCAGTCGCATCGACTTGGATTACGCGCGTATCGTTGTGTTATCAAGCTGTATGCCTCGAAAAATGTGCGACAGGATGAGTTAGCATAGCCGCTGGTTGAATTTCCCGCTCGAACCGTATCGCTGCAAGAAGCAAAATTTGTATCCTTGTCATTGACGAAGAAATTATAACTGTATACTGTGTATATAATTAAAGTATAGCGCTATCTCGAATGTTCCAAGTAGTAAATCGAAAATCATATCTGTAGCACTAATATAGCAATAAGCATATAAACGAATTTACCTAAAAAAGCGAGGGTCCATGATTGCTTTGCAGGAAGGGAACCTGCAGCTGCTGCACACGCGATCACGTCAAGCGCACTCGGTATACTCACCACTACTATTGGCGCCAAAGTGGCGTCGGCGAGTGGCCCAAGTGCGAATCGCCAACGAGGACGGTGCGCCACTGCTCGACCCGAACGCGGGTCGCCCTGTGCGCAAGCAGATCGAGAGGAAGAAGAGCATGCCCATCACCAGAGAAGCCCTTCCCGCCCCCACTGCTTCTGCCGCACCGCAGAGCCCCGTAAAAACCAGGTCGGTCCTTTCTCCGTGCTCATCCTTCTGCTTTATGTGGCGTGGAGTGGAGCGGCATAGTGATTTTACTAGTTGGCGTTTGCGGTTTATTTTAAGTGGTGAATATAAGTTCATTAGTGCTGAGTGGGATTTCGGCAGCCAATTAAGCAGTGTATTAATCAAAAGATTGTTTTAGTCAGCTGCTTAATAGTAAAACTTAAAATTTAAGAATTAAAAACACAAAATAATTGCTTTATTTAAGATTTAATGCTCGTTAACGCGATTCTTCGAATTTCTTAGTTTGATTCATATTCCCGCATTGCGAAAAAATTATACCAGTCATGTGTCAATTTTTGGGCCAGAAATCAGGAAGACAGAATAACTATAATGCTACACCCTAAATATATACATAAAAACCACGCTAAAAGTTCGAACAAATATAAGTATGCTCTTATTCAGATCGAATACAATGTCGGGGACGCATCGTCATCCGCCGGCGTCGATGTCGAGCGGCGCAATGTCGCCCACGCCGATGCCGACGCCAACGGTCGTGCGTTTGGGCGCCGATGACGATGAGGATCCTTGGCACGTCAAGATTCAGTACATGCTCGTCGAGGACTACGTCAAGTACCTCAAGACCATGGACATGCGCCTGATTTACGTCCAGTCTGCCGATAAGACTATACGGTATGCAAATTTTCTTCCTTATGTATCAGATTCCTTGTTTTCCAGGAGGTATTAGGGGTCGCTTTAGGCGATATTGTGTGTCGGCGGCGTGTGCTTATTCAGTGTCTAACCTTTTAGGTATCCTCTAACGCAAGAGAACGGTCGCATCATAAACGCATGGCGGGCCAAAAATTTGAATACGCGAATTTGAAAGATTTAATCTAATAAATATTTGTCAACCACTGTGATTGTAGGATGGGACACAACTGAACTCTCATGACATAATAAGCAGTGAAATACTCCATGATTGAAAGTAATGTATTGTCAAAATTGCCTCATCAAGAACAACTCGTCAAAGGGAATTTGGTTATACCCCTTTGTATTGTAAAAATTTTTGCACTACTTACATCATTACGCCATTGAAGACCAAAACATACACTTAGACTAACCGTAGTTATTTGTTTAAATTAGAAATGAAAGTGATGAGATTAGGATTTTCGACGCTGTATTGTATTTGCCCCTTAAAATGCGTTGAAAGCATTAATAGCAAAATCACGCCAACTTCTATAAAGAATTTGGATCGATTCAAATCCACCAGCGTAACCTTTTCAACTCACAAGTTGAAATGAACTCGAAGGTAATTTACAGCGATCCACTGCACTACAATATGTTGTCACCGGAGTCGCCGACAGTCTGGTTGGAGCAGACAGTGGAGGGCGGAATAGCGCTGATGCGATTGAGCTTTCACGAGCCCTATTTCCGCGTGGAGCTGTTCGCCTGGGACGCCGGCCAGCTACGATACTCCACCACCCCCGTCGACCAGGTACTCCTATTTTATTGAATTTGGTATTTGTCACGGGGTCGGTTAGAAAAATGTACCTACCGGTTTATTGGACATTGATAAAGCTGAGATAGTTTGGTGGCGGAAAGTGAAGACTCGTCGACTGTAGTAAGCGAGCTGATTTGATCACACGAATTAAAAGATCTTTTGGCACTTCTGTTGTCGCTTACGGCCATACCACGTTGAACATACGCCATCCCGTCCGATCTGGCAAGTCAAGCAACGTTGGGCCGGGTTAGTACTTGGATCGGAGACGGCCTGGGAATCCCCGGTGCTGTAAGCGATCTGTTTGCCCCTCTTCTCAAGAAATATCGAAAGCTATGACTTTAGTTAGTCAATAGGCAAATTTCCCTTCCAAGCACTGACGGAAAAACGACAATAATGTTAAAATACATACAGTTTCATTTTCTTTTGTTGAGTATTCGCAGGTCACGTATTCGGATGTTGAAGCTATTTTGGATGCGTTCATCGAATTGTGTTTCTCCTTGAATTCTCAACTCTCGAGCTGTAAATAAACATAAACGATTAAAATATGCTTACAGTTCAGTAAGCTTTCCAAAATGTTCTGCACTACGGCCGGCATGCCAGCCGAATGCTACTAATCGTACCTTAAATCTTGGGTAAATACCAACTTTTTTTTAATTTGGTTGAAACAGTGCATCTCAGGAAACGCAGTTTCGACGGGCTCGTTTGCTATAATATGCCGTCCTGTATATGTAAAACCAACAATCGACAACAACTTTACTCTCAAGTGTCCTTGTTCAAGTCTACCGTAATCCTCCCTGCTTCAGGAGCAGATCGATCAGGTCCATCAGGCGAGCGTGGAATTCGACAGAGTGGTCGCGGATTTGACAATCAGATGCCACGCCCACTCATTTTTGTACGACTTCCACCTGCGCATGGTGACGACGTACTTGATTGGCGGCCAGCAGGTCATGTTCACGCCCGGTTACAACACCAACGCCTTCCTCATTGACTTCCTACAGTACTACGGCTGTCGGCCGGCTTTTGCGAGAAATTGCATCTATGAAGGTATTTACGAAGTGGCATTTGTATGAAGATGATGATTTTTAACTCGTATTTCACACCGTGGTAGTCATTGGTGAACTTTTTTAAAGCAATGGCAGTAATTATTAGTTGGTTTCTAACTTTTGGTCATGTTTTAATGCAAATTCATACCCTCCTTGTATTGTTATTTACTGTAGCTGTAAAAAGATATTAGAAACTTTTGTCAGTTACGGCGATTTTTACTTTTTTGAATATCAAAGTGTACTAAGTGGATATAAATCTTTTGACACTTTTCAGACAAGACGACATTCAAGCAGTTGTCAGTGGCGGGAAATTTCATTTGGGAACATTTCCTGAATCACGAACGGATCTACGAATGGCGCGTAGTTCGAATGAAGGCGAGTGATGCATTCATATATCGAAGAGATTGTGTAGTGCAATGAATTCTAAGTTCGCAATATCATTAGTGGCGGTTTTTTTGAAAAAAAATCCCATAATTAAATTATTCGTATTGGACGTCTCGTACTCTATTTTGATCATGGAAACATTTTTGCGATTTTAAAGAAAATTTCAGTCCTTTTTGAGCTGTTCTTTTGAACGTTTAAAGAAAAGTACAGAAACATCGTATTTGCTACTGTCATTTGGATGTAGGGGATAACTATTTATTTATCTCTCAATATTATCGTGCATTGCACTCCATTCATCTATGGGATAGTATTTCGCCTATTAATTTGATCTTAAAGTAATTATTAATTTAAATATATAAAATAGAACCTTTTAGCTGTTGCACGAGAAGGGCGAGCAGAACAGCGACTTCCTGCTGGTGTCGACCGACGAATATCAGCACTTTGACGAGACCTACAAGGTTGTCCGCGTCGTGTTGCACGATGAACGTGAATCAGGCAAGCTCGCCACCGATCTCCGGCTCAAGTTCTACGTCCTACTGGTCTCCAGCGAACATAGTGAGCGTTTTTTATATTATTTTTTCTTTAAATTGGATATTTTTCATATCAAATGGGACTTCTTATTGAATGTTATTAAGACAAGCTTACAATTTGGTCTGAAACGTGTCTTGATTGATTTGGAGAGCATGGAAAAAATCGTTTAAGACGGCATTTTGCCTATAGCGGTCGAAATTAACCGAACTCATTTACCGGTATAAACGAATTGTACTATGTAATTTTCAGACATGCCCTTCCCGGAATTAGACGGGCCAGCGCTGGACGAGAACGAGCAGCAAGTGGAAGAGGGGGAGTTCAAGCGGTTGGAGGCGGGAAGTCCGTGCGACGACGACCTGGACGAAGCGGGGGAGGACGTCGACGTCTCCTTCGAGGCGGACGACAAACCCTCCAGCGATCTCCTCCCCATCCGCCACGCCACTCTCCCCTCCCAACGCCGACGATTTAGAAGCGGCGGCAGCGAGCGTCAGAGCGGGCTTGAGCCCCTCTACCGTATTCATCACAAGCTCTCCAGCGGTTAGTTGACGTTTCTTGCAAGTCCTTGAGCGTTGCTCCATTCGGTTAGATTTCTTTCTATAGACTGTTCGAAGTATTCCGTATTTAGTACCTTTTCGATGCCTTAACTTACATTAGATAGACTTTCGACTTTGACACTAATAATTGCCAAGCTTAAGCATCAGAAAAGGCCGTGTATATGCGTATCTCTGGTCCTAACGCCCCACCCAATTTGATCTGCATGCGTTCCTAACATTGCGAGCAGTCTTCGCGCGGTCACACGAAGAGAATGGCATTTACAGATGCGGAATCGGTATCCACGGTGCCAAGCGGCCGTTTCCAAGTGAGTCGAGTGCTAGAAGACGATCTCGTATCCGCCGGCGATCGTCATCTTCTACCGCAGCCGAAATTGTCGATACGGAAATCGGCGCCGCGACGACATCGCAAGTCGACGAACAAAGATTGGGTCGCCGGTACGTGACGACTTTTCTTTTTTATTCAAATATATTTCATAAACGGAAATAGTTTGTGAATATAATGAGTTACCGGTGAAGTTACAAGCATTAGCAATTCTTTTTAAGATAGAAATTTGGGACTAAATTGGCCTAAAATCTTAAGCATACCATTTCCAAATCAAAAAGAGCATTTATTTCATCGAGTCAAGATGAATAGTGTCGTGTTTGATATGAAGGCGTCTCTTGTGAATGGAAACATGTTTTTATTAAAGCGAAATGCTTTATGCTCCATATAATCATATAATTCCACACAGCAACTTTCATATTGAGTGCTCATTGCACAATTCGCTTCTATTGAATCCATTTCCAGTGTTGGCAAAAGAGGGTGCAGTTCTACCAAAGGAGCAAATCACGTACGTGACGTACGTGAGCGCACGTCAGCGGAAGCTGCAGACGACTTTGGAGGATTCGGTGACACACTTCAAAAGACGATTGCAACGCACAGTGAGCGACGCCGGATGGCACTGCAAGCGCGACCAATTGTGGACGAGACTGCTCGAGGGCGGGGCTGGAGGCGCCATGGCCAAACCCCGCTCGCGAAATGCCACTGGCGGCTTCTGGGCTGCTGGTCCACCGAGGATGTATGTTTATCTTTTAATCTTATCAGTAAGAGTGACCATTGATATTGCAAGCCAATCACTAAGTGCGCACTACTGTAAGTATTGGGTGGGTTTCATATCGCGTACTTTAGGTAATTTAGTACTTAACGCAATGATAAAGTATAGCCCTTAAGTACGACTTCAGCTTAAGTATGCGATATGAAACCGCCTCATTGTCTCACTTTGATCGTGCTCATCATAGTGGGTTTTTTGACTTCAGTTTGTATTCAGCTCTCGTTTTAACCGCTCTCTTGCATTAGTAGACAGTTAGAACATTGATTTGCAGAATAAGCGCATCCCATTGATCCCAGCAGTACTGACAGCGATCCCTAGCACCTATAGAAGAAGGTGCCCGGAACTTACACCCCACTTACCGTAATCCTTCCCTTGACGAGCGCTAAGTTCAGTAAATGATTTTAACACTCACCGTGTGCGTTGGCTGCGACGCACACGGTGAGCATTGAAATCATCTACTGCATTTAACGCAATCAGGCAACAGTTTGAAAATGGTGGGGTGTAAGTTCCGGCCACGATAGAAGAACTGACAATACAACATAAATTGTAAAAAGTAACGACATAATTTATTGCAGCGAAACGTCGGGCGTATCGACGGTGGAAGCGGCGATGGTGCTGAACAGTCTGGCGGCAGGGGGAGTAATGAGCATGGCTGACTTGGAGACGCTGCTGGGGTACGTGCGCGTGGTGCCGGCGGTGGAGATCGACCCAAA
This sequence comes from Plectus sambesii, assembly GCA_002796945.1. NCBI lineage: Eukaryota > Metazoa > Nematoda > Chromadorea > Plectida > Plectidae > Plectus > Plectus sambesii. The sequence goes on from NIUQ01001958.1 coordinate 19,430, forward strand.
CATCACGCCCTTCGTCGCCAACCTTCGCGACGACGCCATGCTCGGCCTTATGCGCTGCCTCGTCATCCACTTCGGCCCCGATCGCTGTCGCTTCTTCTCCCCCGGCAATGTCCATGCTGGATCGAAAAAAGTAGGCTAATGCTCGTGTTATTGGGTTTACTGGTGGAATGGTTTTTTTGGTGGAGTGGTTGAAGTTGTTTTCATGGACTGGTGAACTTGTGTTAGTACACCACTGAACCAAAACAACAGCTTTTTTGGGGGGTTTAACGAATGTGAGATAGAGATTAGAGATATATAAATCGCTAGCTTCATACGTCAAGTCAAGTGACACAATTCATTTCAGCACCTCGTTGTGCTCAATCCAAACTTCCTCGACTCGTTGGTGCTCGTGACAGTGGCGGCGCGCACGAATGGCGCCAAGATCTTCCTCGTCTACAAGGACTGGGACACCCTCATCAGCGACTCCAGCGAGGACAACAAGGCTTACCGTATCTCCGTCATTCAGTCGTTCTTCGAAGAGGTCGTCTCTTGCCTCGGCTACTTCACGTGGCAAAAACTGCTCAGTGAATGATTTCTCTAGAGTGTATTATTAGAGTTGAGATATATTCTTCTTTACGTTGCGACGCGAGAGATAGAGGGATCGATGTGAAATTAGAGGATTTGATTTGTGCTCCAATGCCGAAGATCGAGTAGGCAATGCAGTATCGAAGCTATTCAGGCGTCTACAGGAATTTACGCATTAAATGCTACTTCTCCCATAATCCGGTTTTTTGTGAAAGTGGCATTTGCATCCTTCAGCGCATTTCGACATTGGAGCACTAAAGAATCATTTTTTTATGGACCACAATTTGTTTTGCGTTCACGGTGATTTTAGCGCACAGTCACCGGCTCTAACATGACCTTTGTTCAGTTTCTGTTGTGCGGAGCGAATAATTTGTATATGCTCATTTTGCAAGTTTCGTTTTAGCGTCAGCTGAAAGATGCTGTCGCTCAAAGTCGCGACGGGCTGTGCGATACAGTGTTATAAGGATTAAATCAATATTTTATGCTTAAAAAAAGCATAGTTTATTGATCACTCTTTGCAACACTGCTGAGATGGTGACCACCTATTTGCCGCGCACAAACTACAGGCGCGGCGAAAATGTGAAACAGTGCACTTGTGATTTAGCGTATAATTTGCCCCACTTCGGCCACCGAACATTTTAGATTCAGTTTCTTGCACGGAAAATATCTTATCTATTTACCTGAAGATAGTCAGCCAGCGCCTCGAAGTGATCTAGTAAAGTAAAAGAAGTACTACGAAATTAGGCATGCACTGTTTCGCTATGCTGCCTCATGCCATCTTCAATTGTGCGTGGGCGTAGCTTGTACATCATCCACCGCAGCCTGTCACGACGTTGATGTTGTATTGTTTTACCTAAAAGATGTTGTCACTTGGATTGAAATGCTACGTATTTGCTGAGAAAATAATACAATGTGCCTTTGTACATTTGTTCTTTTTCTATCATCAACAGACGCTGAAATAAAAATTATTGACCTTCTCTCCTAGCGAATCAGTGGTGGTAGAGGGAGGGGGCACAATTTACATTAACTCCTAGTTGCAATAGGATGAATTGAAGATGGACTTTTAAACAGGACAGCGATCCTAAACACTTTTCCCAGCTAATGGTGGAATAACAGTGATAAGAAATAAATAAACGTGATCTACTGCCCTCCACAATCCGCTGACCTTAACCCAATTATGCATCTGTGAAACAAGTTCCAAAGATTGATTGGAGACAAAAAATTTTCAAACCACCTGTTGGGGCTTGGGCAACAATTTATTCCGACGTGAGCGGTCGTACAATAGAGAAGGACGCGGAGTAAGAAAGGAGAGAGAGCGGCAGAGAGAACCGACCGACTACTGGAAGAGCGGGTAACAAGAATGATATGAGAACGATATCAACGGATATCACAAAACAATGTCCGGGTCCGACCGCACCCCACAACACCACCCTATTTTCTAGGATCACGCGCTGTTTGGAAACTACCTTCATCAAAACATGAGAAGATCGTTGATCCTATGTGGTATCGTTTCAAAACTATCCTCTATAATGTTTCACTGAGCTCACACCCAAAGCACCGCGCAGCACAAAAAGTGTATTAGCTACACCAAATTCTCTTTTATTCCCTCAAGTAACCAAATCAATGACAAAAGTAAACATTATATGTAGAAATCAAAATCCCACTTTCGCACTGCATGCTTTTGTGAGCAATATAAAGAAGTTTTTGTTCATGAATACAATTGATGGCATGTTTATAACATTTAACCTAGCATTTATTTACATTAATCTAATTATATCTTTCAAGTTTCAACAAAATGATTCATAGATTATATTGCTTTCAAGCTTTAACTTGTTCAAAGCTGTTTCAAAACCATTCATCAGCTTCTTCATCTGATTGATGAAAATCTCATCCATTTCGATCCATATTTGCAAGATAATTTTGCGCTTGCATATTTCCTTGTTCAGCAGCTTTAAGGTACCATTTGACAGCTTCTTCATTTGACTGGACAACGCCTAGTCCCTCTTCATACATCCAACCAAGATTCTTTTGGCCATGTACATTTCCTTGCTCTGCTGCTTTTCTGTACCATTTGACAGCTTCTTCATCTGATTGTGTGACCCCTCGGCCATAAAAATACATGTCTCCCATCCTATTCTGTGCATTTGCATCTCCTTGCGCAACCGCTTTTCTGTACCATTTAATTGCTTCCTCATTTGACTGACGTACGCCTCGTCCATGTTGAAACATCCATCCTAAATTAAGCTGCGCATCTGCGTTTCCTTGTTCTGCGGCTTTTTCGTACCATTTCGCAGCTTCTCCATATGACTGAGGCACACTTCGGCCAAGAAAATACATGCTTCCAATGCTATTTTGTGCTTTTGCGTACCCTTGATCTGCAGCTCTTCTGTACCACTTGACAGCTTCTGTATCTGATTGAAGTACACCTTGCCCTTTTGAATACATAACTCCAAGAACGTACTGCGCATCAGCATTCCCTTGTTCGGCAGATATATTGGTCGATTGAAAGAGTTCTTCATCGGATTGCTCAACTTGTCTTCGATACCTATTCTCCCTCATTTGTGCGGTCTTTGGGAGCCACATTGAAGCCACTGTGCCACATTGCACAAGGAAAATCAGAAAACAAATGGAGAAATTGTTGATTTGCATGTTGGATGAAGCTCGCTAATTGTTATTGACTTATTTCTAAATTGGCATTTATATTCGTCTTTCTCAGGTGAATATCAAATATCTCACCGTGTAATATGACGATCTCCCACGTTCCGGTCAACTTTTTTATCAATCCTTAGGTTGGTATGAGCGTCGAATAAACTTCGAGTTTGAGTCTGAAAAAAGCCACACAGATTGCAGACACGGTCAATGTTTTATATAACCTTTTGGTGGGTGCATCGCTCACTTGTTGTGTTATCAGTTTGTGTTAGTAGGAATTGATGGTATTATCAGCTTGAATTAGTAGGAAAGGATGGTAGTGGCAGCTTGATTAAGTGGGAAAGAACGATTAACATTGCAAAAGTATTTTGTTTACTTTCTTCTGTCAACTAAGAGCTACGTGCGCTGCTCCGTGTTATTGTACCGCATTGACGAATTCGATAATGTTGTTTTTGGAGACACAGTTGCCGCTCTTTTTAGTGGCTACGATAGGATAATACATCAGCAGTGCTGCAGTTTAAAATGTGCGAAATTCATGATTTCGACTACCATTTTTACTACTACAAAATTCAAGTCGATGATAATGCGTTCTGGGGAGTCAGACTAGAGAAGCTTTTGGATAACCTTTCCAGCTAACACCACAACAAACTGCAAATTCAATGGAGGGGTTGCGAAAGTCAAGACAAAGTTGAAGTTCCATACACTCACCGTAAAACTAGGAATCTGTATCGTATTTATAGGGCAAAGGAGAACCGAAAATTGTGCATCGTTGACGATCGAGGTGAGCGAACACCACTCATTTTGTAGCGCAATTACAATGCGGTGATACTCGAAACGAGAATCAACCAAAAGCACTAATTTTTGACTCCACACGCTCCAGCGAAGCTGAAATTAAAATGGCGGAAAAGTATGCGGGCAAAGCTTGCCACTGTATTCATATGGCCTATGTGCAATGGAGCGAAAACGACTCTTTGGCAAAATCGTCAGCTAACGAAGCGCGTACATGTCGTGTGATCGTTTGAACAAAGTTTGCCATGAAAATGATTTAACATAACAGATAAACAGCCATACAAGATATAATAATAGAATAACAAACTATTGACAATCAAATGTTCTATTCAAAACAAATCAAATCAATTTCGCCAGCTCATCATTGCTCTTTCCCTGAAGCTCGGGAATGTCCAGGTTGCGACGACGGTGGATTTCTTCGATCAGCGTGTTCCGCTTATCTTCGTCAGACATCGTGGCCAGTTCCTCAGGCTTCCTGATGCCCTTTTCACGCAGCAGGTCGCCGAGGTTGACGGCGCGGACCTGGAAAAGACGTATTACACGCAACTGTTTACAACGAAAATCTTCAATACGCAATGTATGCCTTGTCCTAATTTATCGGCCTGCAGGAACATAGCAAAAGAGAGGGAAGTTGTAGGGCCCAGCAAAGCTCCACTTGCTTCCAGTTTTTGGCCTCCACTTTCTGGTCATGATTAGAAAATAGAGTAAAAAAATTCTGAAAGTAATTACGACAAAACTGAAAAGACTTATCCATCAGACTTTTAAATAAATCATTCCAAATACGCTATAATTTACAGGTTCAAAACAGCAACGAATGAACATTATCACGTTACATAATTAGCAAATTGGAAAAGGATACAGTTTGCTTCGAGCCAGCTTTTAGATCTGTAATAGCATAGCCAAACATAGTTGAACCAACCTCCACGAGAATGTTCAGAGCGAGAAGAGTGGCGAAGATGAAGACGGCGAGTTTCATTTTTGAAAGAAATTGAACGGATGGCTAGAGACAGTTGCTTAGGTAAGAGACTGAAATTTTTATTGCTCTCTTCGGCTTTTATGGAGCGAAATAATGGCCCGCCCACGGCCGCCCAGCAGTACAGGGTGGCGCAAAAGTTCTGATAACACTACCTAATGTGATATAATGTGAAAGTGTTATCAGAACTTGTGCGGCACCCTGTAAACGTTCGGAGAAATGACTCTTCGAGAAACTCTAATATCTCAGTAAAGCAAATGTATGATAAAATATACATATCAGTAGAAAGCTAGCAAAACGATCTATTTAAAATTCTTATTAATGATCAAAATGATTTAGTGACTAATTTTATAATTATACAGAAGAGCTTACGACATGCGCGCACCACGCGGTGAAACGAGCATGCAGTAGTCGGCGACGCAAATGACATCTGGCGGCAAACGCGCCGAACTCTTATATATCAAATATAATACATGCGCACCAATACTGCGCGATTTTGAATTTGAATAAGTTTGCTTAAACTGAACGGACTACCGAAAATTTCGACTTTTAGTCCCCACTCTCGGAGATTTTTTTGGCAAAAAATTACTAACTAATATTATGTGGATATATCCTAGTTTTAAGGGTCAAATATTCTGTTCTGGATCAAATACATATCGAAAAAATTTATTCTTACGCTTCCCTTGTTCGCTCCCAATTAAATCTGGAACAGATGCACGCGCAGACATAGCTATTATGGGTTAAAGTCGTTACAGATGTTCAAGTTCATGAATTTGAACCAAAATAGGCATATATGGGTGATTCAACCTGGCTCAAAATTTCAAACCTTGAACGCGACAATAAAGTCACTATCGTATCAATTTTATTCAAAACAAGAAATTTCTCACGGAATACATTAAAGAACATCAATTAATTCGCAACACATAATTTCGATTGAATATATTTCAATGCTACAAGCACAGCTCAATCTGATGTTGCTAATGCAATGCCTTGTCGTTCTTGCTTGAAGCGCTTCAACACAAAATATAATCGAAAAATAAAGCTGACAATAACGCAAAGCATGTTAACAAGAACAAGACCATCAAATGAGATGAACAACGAAAGAGTTCCACCGATTTCTCCTTGAAACGCGCTAGCTGTCCATTTCAGTCTTTCATTTGCAAGAGGAATGTAAAAAGATTGCATTCGAATTATC
>NIUQ01001959.1:0-25620 GCA_002796945.1 Plectus sambesii
TTTTTTAAATTATTAGCACTCGATTATTAATAACAAAAGCGATAAAAATGACCGTCTCGATAAAAATGACCCTCGATGAAAAAGACCCTCGATAAAAATGTTCCTCGATAAAAAAGACCCTCGATAAAAAAGTCCTCGATAAAAAAGACCTCGATAAAAAAGACCTCGATAAAATGCGCTCGATGAAATGACGGTAAGCGGAAATTATCTTCCGACCTTTCACCTAAAACGGCAGTGCAGATCTTGATATACTCTATGAGGTTTTTTTATTGCGATTTGGATAGCATGCTGAATTTGCAGCGGTAACACTGACCAGTCATGAGACCTAATTTGCACTGATCGAAAATTTCACACATTAATTCTGAATCACTATTAAAACATTTGTTTTAAGAGGAAAGCGCCAGGTATGCTTTCTGCTTCTTATACATCAAGCCAAAATGGCCCCTCGGCTTTTACCGAAGCCTTTTCAGTGTCTATTTTCACTTCTACAATCTTTCAAATCATACAATTTTCAGTATTTTGTCAAAATGGTCGCCATGCCTCGAGCTCGCTTTACTCAAATTATTAATCTGGACGCGGCGTACATCAGCGAGACGACTAGAAATATGTTGAGCAATTGCAATAATGCTATCTGCGAGCAAACCGGCATTATCAAAGAGGTTAGTACTATGACAGTATCTAATATGTCATTAAACAAATAAATTAAAAATATTCATATTGAATTTCACCTTGCCGTTATATCAAGACACTTTCATATTAGCAGACAGAATAGTGAAACTTTATGTATAGTGTAGTTTATTTATCATATTTCATGAAGAATGATATACAAATCGCATTAATTTCCTAACGGTATAGTTCGACTGCGTCAGTTCTGGTAACCAGCAATATTACTGTCGTCCTGTATTCATTTACTACACGGCGATTAAAGTCCGTTTTCCAATTTCTAAAATGCGCAATTATGTTCAAGAAGTCAATAATCGAGTCATCCAATCGGAAATCTTAAAAATTTCCCTTAATTAAATGTAAGCCACGGAATTCTTAAAAGAAATCTAGTATTTGGATTATTGTTTTTATCTGTTTTATCTTAATGCAATTGTTACAGATTGTACAACCAGGCAAGAAAATTTTCAATAAAATTCCAATGGAGAAAAGCGTTGCTGCAAAAATCGATGATATTCTCAAAAAGACGATCGCAGATAGGGAGTTTAAAGCCGAGAAAATTGTGCGTATCGAATTCGGCGACAACGTCTTGCTGGCATATTCTGCATCGAAATCAACATTTTCACTAACTAAAACGACGTGAGTTTTTTATTGATAATCGCCATGAGTATTTGCAAAAATAAACGCTGAGATGCTGTCATCGCACAGCGTGGCGGGCGTTCGAAAGTGTACATCTCTGGCGTTCATGCTATATTTTCGCTTTGCCCTATTAGCGCGAAGTATCGCATATTTAGCCATAGAATGAGTATCGAAACGAGTAATCTTATTGATTTTTGTTAGCATTTGACTTTGATAAGTACGACAGCCTTTCTGTGACCTGGCGCAACATATTTTATATCTAATTTTTATCATTGAAATAAATATCCGAAGCAATAGAATTATCAAAATTGCAATTATCGCACCGGCTGATTAGTTCAGGTCGAAAGGTTTTTACGAAAATTTTGTCTCCGGTTTATGAACGCCAGTTTTATGTCATTATTAACAAAATTTTAGTCCCAGCTGCTATGCCTCAGCAAAAAGCATCTCAATACAAGAGTTTTTTTTAGGGGCAACACGAAACGTGAATTCACGGATGCTCTACTTTTCGATTGGAAACAGTATGCAAATGCTCAGCTGATTAGAGCATTTCGAACGTACTATGGACATATGATGATCTAAAGCAGGAAGAATTCAAAATTTACTGCCTTTTATAGAATTTCTTTGCTGTTCGCCGTCACACGTTCTGGCTTTGAAATCATCACTTACAGCATTAAAACTTAAAAGTTAGATCCGACTAACAGTATAGCATTTGCATTGCAGAAACCTTGATTCGATACATTGCACACAGAAGTTGATGATATTTTCAGTATAGCAAGCAACTTTAATCACAATTCACATGCGTCTTCATGAGTTTCAGTTAAAGTGGTCAATCGAATAGAACGAAATTCTGTTTTTGATTCAACAGACACAAAGCCGCCCGCCATCGGTAGCATGAGCGAACAACAAGTATATCTTCGTTTGCGCTTCATATTCAGCATTTCTTTCACTTTGTTTCGAATAGTTTTATTTAAGCTAAGATAGACCAGTCCATTGCACCCTGAAAGCGTTAGGAATCATTATATTATGAAATTGCAAACGAAATGGTTTGTAAAATTAAAGCTCACAAAGAGTTATTTGTACTTAAATTCTATAGTTAATATTTGAGGAACTGCAGGCTCTAGAGTGAATGTTTAGCCTCGCAAATGTCCGCTGAGGCAGGCTAGGGAGGAAATATATGAGAGAGCACACCCCTCTATGAGACTCTATTAGACTTTTTATCATCTCTTTCATCGCTTCCCCTATCAGAGTTCCTTCTGTCAATCTCTGATCGCGGGCAGCTGTCAGTAGTAGAACATGGATAAAAGATACTTTTTTGATTTCCTCTGTACCGTGCAAACACCCTCAAGAGACTCAGAACTTAGAGAGAGTTTGACATAGGAGAATTTTTTCTCCCTTCATTGCATTCTCTTACATCAGTAAAATATTTATAATGATACTCTTCGTGTGCGTGTGTATCACTTACCGTGCGAACAAATCCAGACAATATGAAGCACCTGAAACACGACGACATTGTCGGTAACGTAGCCTGAGATACCGTAACCGCTGGCCGCCGTGCAAGTCAGCGCGCAGATTATCAGCGCTTGAAGTTGAATTCGCTTTTCCGCTTTTGATTGTTGCAAGTCAACACCTGCACGTGAACAGCGAATGATTAATAAAATTATTGCGTATTCCATAATGATAAGTATGGCGGTTATCCAGTTGTTCATAATAGAGAAGATTAAGCCAAACTGAAATTCACGAATGATTACGACGCTGAACAAGCATATAAATTTGTATTAAGCTTTCGTAGAAGTGCCAAAATAGCACAATCTCTTTTAATACCATCTCCTTTCTCATTTGCGTATTACTCAATTGAATCCAATTATAAGAGAACTGGATTTTGAAGGTCCCCTGCCTGCGCCGTTTTCCGACCTTTATATTTGGCCAGAATATTGAAATTGATCCGGTGTATTCGAGCAGCCCAGAAATACGTGTCATTTCCTATTTCCGCGCCTTTTGCTATTTTTGAGTTTGGCTGCATGTACTTTTTCAAGAATACAACAATATTGTGAGTATGCTTGTTATTTAGGAAAACCTCCGTCACGCGCAAAGCGGAACATGAACCATTATTCGTCCGCAGGCGGCAAACGCTAGCGTAACAAAACTGAAAGGAAGCAGGCATTGCGCCAGAGAGAAACATGAGACTAATTAGACCAGAACTTGCGCTAGTGTGATCCTGGGCAAAATCGGCGAGAGATCGCTTATGAACTGCAAACAGTATCTATATCTAGCGTTTAAAAACTGAGAACGCCTTACTGAAAATATGTGATTTAAGTTGCTCATAAACGAGCTAACTGATTCAAACGTTTCATACGAGTCAGCGGAACGCTGTAAGCATTCAAAAGCGGTTCAATATCCTACAACAGATGAAAGTAAAAGGATGCAGTATTTCAAATTTCGGAAAGACTAAGACGATGCACAGAAATTGTAGATTCATATGACTGAGCGTGCGAAAAGCGATCAATTTGAGCGTTGCCCTATAATCTATAAACCAGGTACCTTATTATTTAGAGCATAGAGAATACGCATCCCCAAAAGTGTCTCAAAGTTATTGTATCCGAACGGCTTGAGTAGCATGTATAATTATTTTAAATAATTATCAAACATCGAGAGAACTTCTGAATAAAAATGTAGCAATCTTTATTAAACAATGGGTCAATCACAGAAATTCTTGGAGTTACACAATCGTCAAGCCGGACGGGCATACTTTAAAGAGCGCAAACTCGTGTCCATGTTAAACCATCGTTCATGTGTCGCAAAAGATGAAAAGGATTGACGCGCAAGTAAATTGTATTGCTTGGGGACGGACAATTTCATTAAATTATTTAAATTAGAAAAGCTATAATTACAGCTGCAGAAGTAGTGATTGACCATTTGTGACATACGTATGACTCTCCCGCGCAAACCACAATTGATCACTTACAGCACTTCCCGCAATTTTTTATCCCAGCTCTTGTAATTGCAACTGTTTTCTGAAATACGCCCTCTACATCTGGGATCAATTTTACAAAACTGTTATGATCACAAATGTTGCAAACGCAATTATGTAAAGTGTGTTGATTGATCAATTCTGAAGTGACAGTGGAGATTTCCCTCTGCACACATAAAAATCGATTTAATCAACGCGCCTTTTTGAATCGAGTTTGCAATAGCTAGCATGACAACAGTTTGAGAAACTGGTCCCAGGCGACCTCTGGTGGTGACCGTCGTAAACTAACCTGATCGCTTTCGTGCCAGACATATAGTCCAATACCCGAATGAAAGCTGATTGAGCCATAAGGACTTAAGTAAACGGCAACAAATAAAGAGCCATAAATGCAGGCAGCTGCCACCCAGCACCACACGCGAAGGCCGCCGAAGAGGATGGTCGACCAGCGTTCGGAGACCAGTTGGACGCAGCGATTAATTCCGAGCACCAGAATAATCATACAATAAGTGTCCCAGAAAACTGAAATAGGTAAAAGTAATGAGATAAGGTAAAGGGTACTGATAAAAGTAAGAAACATGTTTGCTGAAATAATTAGGAAATATTTCAATGAAAACAAAATGGCCATCTGTACTAAACAGCAGTTCTAAAATTTTTAAAATCTGTTTCATAAAACTGAAATATTATGGTTTTCAAATATAATATACTAATATGAAGTAAAATTTTAACCGTATACTATAATGTCATTCTCAGTCTTAACTTTACTTTAAAATACTTTGACTTTGCCGATGGTGAGGATTAAACTGGACAAGATAAAATATGGATTGAAACGGATGTATACAGACTTGCAGTACTATATGAATATTAAGAGTGCCTTTGGTACACGGAGAGGTAAGGTCAATGACCCAGCTTGAAGAGATAAACTAAATAGATAACTTTAGGAGATTCTTACTGTTGATTCTCAATCAAAATATCAGTTTTTCCTATAAGTAGACGTACGGTAACGAAGTGCTACATTTTGAAACCAATTCTTTTGATGCGACTTGTTTATGACCAAAGCTGTCGCTGATCGGGCAATCTTGAAAATGTTGCATCAATTAATTGTGCCATATTGCATGGATTCTACTGGACTAATTTCAAATTATTCTGTGTCATTAGCAAAATATAGCAATATGCGTTAAAGCACCGATACCGATTGCATCATGTCTAACGACAATCAGCTACAACCATTCCCTTTTCTAAACCGCCGAACATTTGGCTTAAGGACCATTTCATCCGTCTTTGGCAGTCGTGTAAAAGCAGTCGCAACAGAAAAGCATTACATGAGCAAAAAATGTTGAGCAGAAAGTCGCTCCTTCGAAAACATCGATAATCCAGCGGCACAATCATGTAGATTCCGGGTAAAATTGCATTTGTGCACATAGCGCACAAGTCCAAAATACCCACGCTGAACATTATTTTGTAGCAGGAATTCGACCATAGCTCCTTGCCTAGCATTGCAATCAGGCACGGAATATAAGTGATTGTAAAGGCAATGCCGAGCAACAAGTAAGTCAAGCCGAGTCGGGGACTTTGCCATTCTTCGTAATAGGCATCATCACGTATTAGGGAATTGTTGCAGAACGGTGGCGGCGGTGGATTTGGTATCGACATTTTATGGTTGGTTTCTTCGCTAAAAAATTGAGTTCAGTCTACAAAATAACAATTGAATTTGCAAAATTGCAATTGACTGACTGGTCACAGACCTAAATAGACCGAACATAATCAGAAAATGACCAGTTATTGCTCCTGCAATTATCCAATTCAAAGATTATCATGAAATGATTTCTCGGCATTCGAGCAGTGACTACTGAATATTCTGCTTTTCTGCGCTTTTCTTGTCTTCACTGTTCGCTTGAACTTGTTTCACAAAACATTATTACCGCTTCAAAAATATAGACTAAATGTGAGAGTAAGATGTTGTCTGAGGTTATTCGGTAATAGTCAAACGCTGACAGATACTTAGTTCTGCTGCCTGGTTTTAATCATGTTTTTATATTGCTAAATGAAAAACCCTTTTAATGAACAAAATATGGCCAGCAACCGTAACGTTGTTCATTCCTCGCCGGTAATACAATTTAGTTGTTTAAACTGTGCTATTTCATAAAACATTCAGATTATACCGTAGTGACCTATTACTAAGTTAACAATAAATCTCATTTTTTAAGAAAAGCAAGAAAATTTTTGCTAGAATCAAAAGGCAAAAACGTAGTTGCTAAGCTAAGTTGCAACTCTGCTTCACCGTCAGTCCGTCTCAGCGTTCTTCTCCCTCCAGCAAACGCCGTTAGCAGGTCGCGATATGCAACATTCACGTACGCAGACAGCGGCGCGACGCTGGGCGGTCGGCGGCGACAGCGAAAGAAACGGATTAGCCTCGCGCATATCGATGGATTAGTCAACCGCGCGTATGTTGGCGCTAAGTTGAGTATAGAATATCGAGTTATGCGCCACTAGCGAGTGCTGCAAATTAGCCGGTTTTCCCCCACCGTCGCCTTCCTGTCGCACGTCCGGCCATCGCAGACAAGAGATGTGTGACGAATGATCTTCGTCGGTTCGCAAGCCAGACGCCGTCGAGTGTGTCTTACTACGCGTCACGGCACTTTTGCAGAGCAAGTGTTGCTAGGTCAAACAGTAGTTTTATTTATATAGCACGCACTCTCTCCGCATTTTAAACGAACCGCGCTATTACAACATAAAACATTTATAGTGGCACCCATTTCGAAGATTAATCCAAAGTCTGATAAACGAAGTTATAGTGCTGCACTTAAACTTTTTGCATTCACAGCAGGGACAAAAAGATACTGTTACAAACTGTTGTCGATGCAAAGTGCAGGCGCTATAATCTAGTCAGTACGATCGTGATTACATTTGTTCTCCCATCTTTTGTGCAGTCGCTTGCTGTGTATATCGGGACAGATTTAATATTAGCTTTGATAAATCCTCTGATAAATCCTCCAGTTCGATATAAAGGCGCAATGGCCGGAGCAAAAGCGTGTTATGTGCTGCCGCCTCGTGGTAATGAAAATTGTAGCAATATAACAACTCATGACACGCTAACTCGTAAGAATCATGGGTATAGCTATTTTTTATGCCTTCTCATTCTGACTCCAATAATTGTCCTTCCTCGTGCTGCCAATACCGCGGGGGAGCAGAAATGTACGCAAAAAATCTATATCGCAACTGTTTTAGTAGCAATCATTGAATCATTAGCACTGAGCTGACAACCTTGCAGTAGATAATGTTACAGTGGGGCTGCCTCACGACGCGTTTCGTTGTATACCCTGTGCAATCTGGCATTCTATGTTGATTGAAAGATCAGAGGACAAAGTGCAGTTACGAGAAACTTAAGATATGAATATTATTAAAAGAAAGGTTAGTATTTAACAGAAATATAGAGAAAGCGAGATAAAACATCAGTTCAAAGGAGAAACTTCTGCCGTGATTCAAAGCTTTTGTTCGTTTAGACGCTCTACTCGATCTTGACGTGCCGTCGTATTTGGATTGGAGAGTTATGGAAGAAATCAATCGATGATCAGTCGCCTACTGCGCCTCCACACAGCGAAAGAGCTAATCGTGTAGCTGCAAAATGCGAGTTATACTTATTTCGAGCGACAAAACTAGCTAGGAAGAAGATTACTACGAAGCCCCCGCAATAGCCCCCATTACTCGTATCTCAGTGCCTACGCCGCGCTTTCGTCAAAGATATCTCAATTAATCCCAATTAATATACAAGATAATGAAGATTTTGTTTCTCGAGGCATGCAAAATGCAATTTCCATCGGCAACTTTGTACGTCTACACTAACTATAAAGAGGAAATATACGGCTAAGAGCCAACACTACTCTCTTAGTATTGTTTGTGCGTGCTGCTCATCCAAGACCTAGTTTGCCACTGAAGTATCCGATCTTTGTTCGAAATTTACACTTTCATTTACTTCCTTCAACCATTACTCCTGTGAAAAGTTACTTTTCATGAGAAATGAATGGCAGCAGCAAATCTACGTGGATATTTCTTATCTTATCGATTTGCCAACTTTTACTCATTAACCAGACAATTGCTGGGAGACTTGAAATAATCGGTGGCTATCTTGCAAAGAGAGGATGGCTAGTTCATCCGGCTCTTCGAAAACATTATAAAAACAGGCTAAACACGGAAAAACGAGTAAGTCAATTAGTCGAACTATTCTGCACTTTCTTTTAGTTTTTATTTTATATGGAGAAGAATTCTCACACATTTAAGCTCGGCGCATGATGCTAGTGTATGGCATGAAGACTGTGAGAAAGCGATGCGAGTTTTTAGCCACTTTCGTTAAAAATTCGAATACAAGCATCCGACGAGCAGTTTAGTATTTATTTCTTACAGAATGCAAAATAGTGACTCTACAACGCTCCTTTTTGTAAAGCAGAAATATTGATTACTCGCATTGCGTAGAACTCAACTATGTTTAACTTACGATTGGCTTTCTTTAGTCAAGGAATTTCTATGACCTTCTTTACGTCGGCATACCACCGGATGAAAAGAGGGCCGACATCAACTGGCGAGACGTCGCAAATGCTGTCCAAGTCTTCGAAAGTCAAAGGTTCGCCATATTTTCATTAAAGATGACAGTGAAGTGAGGAAGATGACTGATATACATTTTAAGCTCAGGAGGGAAAGAGACATGTTGTCATTTTCTATGCCTTATTCTATGCTACAGTGAGCAAGAGAATTTTAGTAAAAGAGAGTAGAATGTCGGATATTAGAGTATTTAAAGCTCGCGACTCAGAGAAATATAAAATGGGTACGTTTGAGATTTCGAAGCACACAAACATTACCTCTTGGCACAATCACTGCGGCTTATCATGCTACAAAATGCACCAATCTGCCTGCGATGCGTAATCAAGAGGTTCCAGATTGTTTGTTTATCGCTAAATCAGCGCCATCTATAACCTGACAACTTGAAAAGCTATACAAACGATAAATGCCGCAAATAAGAGCAGCTTATTACATGTTAACCCTGTATACTCTTCCATCGATATTTTAGTGTATACAGAGGATATTCCATTCGAATGATTTCCTCCTCATCGGGAGACATATGAAATATAGATAGGGTAAGAAACAAGGTTCCGCTTAGGTCGCTTCGATGTTATTCAACAATTGTGCATGATTTAGCTTGACACTCAGTAAACGGGTTTAGCAACCTCATGCAACTTCTTAGTCGCCTGTAACTGCAAATATCATTTAAGCGCCTTAATGCTTTCAGACTCGGCTGACTGAGAGCTCTCGCATTCATCGACCGCGAGAAGAATGGCATGGTGACTGAAATCGATGATATGCTGGAGAAGTACCACTTGTCATAGAATTCTTTATATTCATTTAAGCTGTAGTAGAGAGTTCAATCATGTGTGCGTGTGTCGATTATTTATATTGTTTAGCATTCATACTGTTTCACTGATTTAAATTGGTTGTTACTACGACCATGTGTGCGCTCTCGCTAGGCTTGTCGTCGCACAAGAACATAGTCTTTTCAGATCTGAATTTTCGTGCTCAACATTATGTAGCAGGAAAAAGATGGAAAGTAAGACATATCTAGCACGAAAAGCTACAATATGATTAATTTCTTCTTCTGGCGTGAAAATATTATCATGTATCATGTTGACGCTAATATTCAGAGTATGCGTTATCATTGTCTGTAGCTCTTATGCACTAATTGCGTCTGCGGCATCAAATAAAGCGGAATAACTCAAACGGGCAAGTTTAAAGGAACTTCAATCTGTCCAAGTCGTTTCTTCAGACAAGTCGAGAAAAACTTAAATAAATTTACCATTCCGTAACAAACTTGGAATTTTTGGAATAGTTTAAGTGCCGCATTATAATTTGCACAATAGGTTTTAAAATGGAATAGAGATTTTCGAAATTTTTTAGTTCGCATTATTAATTATTTAATGCATGAAACTGTAAAATACATAATGTTCTTGTTAATTTCAGCAGTTTGAAGCATCCTATGCTTTAATTTTCCTCACATTTTTTGCCCATCTCGTGTTATTTTTCCACATAAAACAAAAATGGTATGAGTTTCAGACTTATTGAGTGCACACATTTTGGCTAATTTGATGATTGAACTGCACATCCTAAAATTTAGGCAAATCGAACGGCGGTCTGTGTACTGCTTTGTTCGAGCATTACATTGCTCCTGCCTGGCGTGCTGCAAGGCGCTGGCAGCACATTCGGGGTCGATGCAGTTCAACAGTTCGGACCTTCGGCTGCATTTGGGATGGTATTAAACGCCATTACCAATCCAATCATTTACGGATAGAGACATTCGTCAAGCGCTTAAGAAACTTTTAAATATGAATGCGATTGTAGAGGATGTGCCTCGTTAGTAAACAACACAACTGCGCAACCATAGACTAAAACAATGCGGTGATCCAAAATTACACCCGACAAACAGAAAATGTGTCTTAATTAGTGAGTGCTAAGTGCAACGCATGATTATTATTATGTTTTTATCAATTAATCTTTTATTTTATGATTTTTCTGTTCTCTTCATCTGCAAATTAGATCTGCTATGCTCCTCTATCAATTATTCATCTCTTGAATAGTGTACTGTATGATCTTGTAACTTAATATGATCGCTCACAATCAGGCATATGAGAGAGGTGTCAAAACCATTCGCTGCTTACAGCGTTCTTTAAATCGATCTTTGAGAAATTTTCACTTTTCGAAGCGCTAAGTTATAAGAGTAATCCTAATAAAAAAGTAAATTTTCTATCATCTTGGCACTCTGAATATCGGAATTTGACTCTGAACAGAAAGCGATTAAGTTGAGGAACGAATTTCGTCAATGCTGCTTTCGGTTGCTATTTTCAACTTACCTCAAGCAACGATTAGATACCTCGTTCTATTCTGACCCATCCGGACATCTCATTCGATTATCAAAGAGCGCATGATTATAATGATGCGATCGCTTAGAGCAATCGGTTTCTCCTTTCTCACTCCTTCCGTTCTTCATGATTACATGCGGTCGATAGGAAATGAAAAATCAGATGCGCTCCCACTATTTGTTGGGTTTAGCACGATTGCTTTCTCAAGTGCATTATTTTCGCTTGCGGAGATTGTGTACGCGCGCTCCTTTACCTTTGAATTGAAATCGACGACTCGCGCACTCATGCGCGTGAGCGCTAAGGATCTTACGCGTAAAACAGCTATGAACTAATTCTTTCTTTTCGCATATTAAAAGAACGCAAGTTTCTGATGTACTGAAGAAATGGTGGAGTGTTTCGTCACATAAACTTGAGCCAATAAATGAAATCGTACCGAAAGTGATCTTTTAATCACGTGGAAAGTCGCTCCTTCGTGCGAAATGCGGTTAGCGCCGAGGTTGGCATGGTCAATATAAGGAAGGGGGAGTGCGCACCCCTAATACTCCCAACTAGTACCGCCCCTTCCAATCGCCACCCGATGTCCAACTTTAGGCTAACGTGGAAGCCAAGTTGAAAGAGATATGACAGTAATTTAAAGATGTATCACTTCAAATGAAAAGACTTAAAAGTTTGATCGCGATAATGAATAGGGACATTTTGTCTTCTTTTTTTATTTTTTTGGTATTGCCAGCGCAGCAGTAAACAACTTCGCAGCTTCTAATTGGGATATGCTTGACATTCAGTTTGCGCGCAATTATCGGCCGCTATTTAAGTTAGCTTAAACCGTTTTCGCCTATAACGGTATTTCGTTTCTAATGGCCAAAATTGATCGATCCCAGAGTTTATCCTCTCATACAATGAAAGAGTTTGTAGCTGTCAAAGAATCGGTACACCTGGCCGCAGGAAATGAGCAAATTATGATTTGTCAAAATGACATTAATTGCTACATGGAGGGCAGAAATGAACCTCCGTTAATTGTGCATTGCGGCTGCTATAGTGTATCTTGCGTGCATAAGCTGGAACGGTTGCTAACCGGCGGCTGAGTTGCAGCTTCTGAAAAGGAGAAGTATTTCTCAAGCCGATGAGCATGCCATTAACCAGTTTCACTTGTCAACGTAAGAAACTCAGTGCCAGACGGCTGAGCTTATTGAAATTGAGCAGCCAGCGGTGCATGCCATTTTAAAAGAGATATACCCTCTGTTGCGCGCTGCAAATGTTGGCTACTTCGAATCAGAATCATTAAATCATTACAATACCAATCAATTTCAGCGCTGTGCCAAAATTTACTGTATTTTATAGTTGATGTCACCATTATTGTACTTCACTACTACGAAAGTGTAGGATTATTTCCCTTTGTTAGTACCTTAAGTGTTTCAGATGGAAAATAGTAACTGATTATTCAAGAAAGTGCGGAACCCTTGCAGTCAATATATCTTCAATAGTTGATCGAAATGGCAAACATGATTTTTGTTCTGGTGCAACAAATTCTAATGGTAATTATGAACTTTTTTGGAATAATTGGCAACGGTCTCATCTTGTATATAATTTTTTCCAGTAAAGCTCTTCGGAAAAATCAAAGCCTTTACTTGATCACTGCACTTGCCTGCGTCGACTTCATATTTGCTCTTACAGTTTATCCCTATCTCATTTTTCTCTTGTCCGGATGGAGTAAGTGCATACAATAATTTTTTTGCTAGGCGAAGATAAACTTTCCATCAGCACGCATGAAATTTGCATGCAAAAATTCTTTAAATCAGTAAGAGTTAATGCTATGAAATTGTTATAGTATTATTTCACTGTCAATCAATAGTTGACACACTGTTTATGATTTTTCTTATCTTTTGGGCAAGATTTGTACAAAAGCGTGAACGATACCCTCGATTTAGATGATGTATACTTTAAAAAATTATAAATCCGTATATTCAAAAGGATATGCTAACATAAATTCATTACATCTAATTCTTAACATTTTGCGAATTGGTATGGCATGACTATTACGATGCCTTTTTTTGTTAAACAAAGAATTATTCTTTAGTGACTCTGTATGATTCGCTATGCTGAAGAAATGAACCGCCATCTCACAGACTTTAAGCGATTTATATTCTATCCAATTAGTAATCGCTTGTTATGAAAACGTAAATTTGCTTGCATACGATTTGTTATTTTCATTCTATTCTCTAGGTATGGAAGTGAATTACTCGGCGCTTCCAGTTTTATGTCTAGTAATGCCAGTAGTAAGCATACTAAAATTCTGTCAAATGCTCGACATTGCCATAGCTGTGGACAGACTGACAGCAATACAATGGCCAATAGCTTATAAGCTGAGAAATCGTGCCAGATATACAGCGCTAACATTGACGCTCGGTCTTTGTTTCGCTGCATTTGACGTCACCTTCATTTGGGTTACAACAGAAGTGCAGGTAAGGATTAAACCCGAGAATAGTAAAAGCACCGTTAATCGACAAATTTTGATTCAGATAAACATATCGTTGTGACTTAAATAAAAAAAATCAAAGAGGACATTTTCCATGTTAGTTAGACTTGCTAAATATTCTCTTGAAATCGGGTATTCTGAATAGGAAAGTATCATTTTTGATTAGGAAGTGTCCTTATTAAAGTGAAAATGGTGTAAAATGAGATTGAGGGTTAGTGAAGTTATTATGTAGGTTTGAAGGATTGCAACGCTGTTTTGCATATAGAAAAATCTGTTCGCATCGTTCAAGCTGCTCGAAGCTCAGTATATATTTGAGTCTTACTCGAAAGCAAGCAGCTGTCGGCGAAACGTCAGACTAGCCTGTCTAATAAAAAGCCAAAACTGTAGGCCGTCGTTTCATGGCGCTGCTTGAAGTCCAAGAATTCATAGTCTAAGCGACTATGTCAGCATCTGTTGCTGAATTAAAAAAACGTAATCTTCAGCTCCTATTTATCACCTTCTTTTAGTCCCATCCTGGCTGCGCCGGAGGCGGTTGCTTCATGAGCGATATTTACCTAAATTACTCCGGCTACGCGGATATGTGCATCGATTCAATTGGTCTCATCATTACTTCCCTCCTGTTAATAAGCGTTTTAGCATTCAAACGAAGAAGTAATGCTACAAGCAATTTGGATGAGACATTCAAACGGGTAATTTAAAATATTTTCGGCTTATTGCAGTTGTCACACTTCTAATTAGTCGAAAAAAATCTTCAGACAAATTTTAGAATTCGGAAGTAAAGGCTGAGTGGTTTGAAAAGTTTATGGACCGTATTAAAATTTGAACCGTCAATCATAACAAGCTCATATGACTTTATTATATAAGTCCCAAAATTTTCAGTATGCATACTTGGTCAGTACATGCGCGATATTAAGAAATGTACCAAATTCTTGTTAATTATTGCACTCTGAGCATTTTAATCCTTCATTTTATTTTTTGTCCGTTTCCAATTATTTTTCGGCATAAAACAATAGTGGTGCAAAATTCAAACCAATCGAACATTCATATTTCGGCTAGTTTGGTAATTGAATGTATACGCTTGAAATTTAGGCGAATCGAACGGCGGTCAGTGTTCTGCTTTGTTCGAGCATTACATTGCTCCTGCCTGGCGTGCTGCAAAGCGCTGGCAGCACATTCGGATTCGGTGCAATTCAAAAATTTGGTCCAACGGTCGCATTTGGGCTGGTTTTAAACGCCGCTGCTAATCCTATAATTTATGGATATGGGCATAAAGACATTTATCAAGCGCTTAAAAAGCTTTTAAATACAAATGCGATTGTACAGGATGTTCCTCCGTTAAGTAACAACACAACTGCGCAACTATAGACAAAAGCAATGCCGTGATCGAAACTTTCACCAACAAAACACGTGTCCTGCATAGTGAGTGTTAAGTGCAACGCGTGATCATTATAATATTTTATCGATTATTCTTCTATTTCATGACTGTTCTGTTCTGTTCATCTTCAAATTAGATCTGCTATGCTCCTCTATCGACCGTTTGCCTTTTGGTTTTTATTTGCAATTCGATAGATTGACAGCACTTGCACCAAATTTTCATCGCAACATCATTGATCCAAATACATGTATATCTGCGCAACAAAATCCGAAAATATAACAAAGAAACACTGAGAATAACAATGGTACCAATTTTTATTACATTTCATTATATTATAGGATCAAACAGTTGAGAACTACTATTTTAACACAAAAATGAGAAAGATTATCTAATTATTTGAGAAACTACATTTTCACTTTTCTTTCTTGTACAACTTTCGCTAATAATATACTACTGCTTTGCAATCGTACATTAGTAAAACATGTACATAAGATGCATGAGTCTTATCAATAAGCGCAAGTTGTTAGCCTATTGCACCGTGAATTTAACTGCTCCTCAAATTATGTATGAAATGATGAAGTAAAGCTTCAGTAATCAACAGGGGAAAAACATAGACGAGAAAGTATAAACTGAAAGAATTCCCGAAAAATTTCAAAATGATTTCAGTTTCAATGAGAGTAAATATTCTAAAAATCTTGCTTATTGTCAAAGCATGCTTGCATTGAGCAACTAAGGTGCCATTGTATTTACATTTAGCTTAAATAATGTTTGCTTTTCTAAGTATATCACTTTCAACGATGAACATAGATCAGAGCTACGATGTATTTGATAAAGGTTGCATAATTATGGCGGGAAGATGAATAGAGCAGTTGTACAAATAAAAAATAGAATCTCACATGCCTTTCTTCTTTACTCGTTTTTTTGCTTTTGGATCATGCAAAAGAAAAAAAGCCACGTGCACCATTTTTTAGATTTCAGTGACCGAGATTTTATCAAGCAAGGGCCAGGCCAGGTTGTTGAAGTGGCACATGAGAAGTATCTTTTCATGATTGTTTGAACAACTCGTTAATTTAGTCCACGTCACAGCCGGTGACCTCTTAACCAGCGCGCCAGAAGTTCAATCAGTATCTGCTACACCATCCTCCAGATCTTCCAGATACAAAATGTTCAATGCTTCTCAATAACCGACACCAAAATTTTGTAGCAGTAATCATGCCACAATTTTTAGTATGCTATGCATTTTCTGACAAACGCAAAGTTAATTCGTGTAAAGAAACCAAGTTACCATGATATTTAATAGGTTTACGGCTGTGACGTAGACCATCACCCGCACAGCCGAACGCATAATTTAATGCAACACAATGAAAATCCCGATTGACAACATAGAAATTTTCAGCCCAGTTATAAACAAATGCAGCAGTCGGATAATTACAGTCACTAAGGCTGAATTTGCCTCTCGCGCTTGAGCCACGCCCATTATATTGCGCGACTGCAGCGCGCGTGACGGTATAGAGAAGCTGTGCACAATACCCATCGTGCGCACATTGCGAGGTCTTTCACTGTAAGCCGTCAATTTCGTATTCGATTTCATCACCCTTCCAATTGATTCCGCAATCTTTGCACACATTTGTATCATTTTTGCATTCAATTAGAGCGCAAATTTCGTGAAGTTGAACGTAAAAGTGACGAATTTCGTTGCAGTCAGTGTAAGAAGGTACGACATGGGGCTGCTGAGTTCGGCCGCGCGCAACAGGTGCAAAATTTTATGAGCATGGCTAGAGAGTGAGAGGCGATTTCAGCCCGCCGTGATATAAGACAAAAATAATATCTTTTGACTGTCAAGCGTGGGTCTCATGCTTTTTGACCGTGTAGGTATGCTTCCAGACCTCGGCGAAACAAACTGAAGAATGAAATCGGTAAAAAATTGTAAGCGGCGCACAACCGCGGACGAGAAACGCCCAAGAGTCGGCGCCGTAAAAGCGGACGACGGCCGCGCTGACGCTGGCCTTTTGCGCCTCGAATGAGTTCATCAGGAAAAGCGCCACGTTTGCTACCTGCAAAAAGGAGAGTTTCGCCGTGTGCGTTTTGCGACTAATTAGCAATTGCAATTCTAGAACATTTTAAGTTCTCTGGAGGATTCTACAACGCGATATGGCTTGTAAAATGTTCCTTACGGGCCCCTGTATAAGCGCAATTAAACAGCAAGAGCGAGCCCAGTTAATCCAACCTAAATAGCTATTGTTATTTGCAAATATCTTCTTGTAGTAAAACCCTATAGCATGAAACCCCTCAACATTTATCGAGTCAGACTCTGTGACAGAGTGATGGAGGCGTTCGTCGGTTGCAAATGGACATAACTGCACACACTTTGAATAACATGAAACTTGCATCTGTAAGCTCTTACCAAAAGAAACGTGATGGCTTGTTTTCCGGGCTTTCTTCTCTGTAGTTCTTCAGTATCCGCTACGATTCTCGCCGCGATAAACAAAAGAGCGGTTTGCAAGCCAACTTGTGCCAGTCGCACCGTATGAACCAGGAGCAGACAGAATGTAAGCCACTAAACGTTTACTGTTTTAAATAAAGATTTCATAATTATTTTAAACAGTGTTCTCTTTCTGTTTTCGCTAAACGCCAGAATACACTAAATATTTCGTCATTTTCCGCGCTCTCTGTTATGATATTATACAGAGGCGAGCCGGATTGAAGAGATATTTCGCATTTCCGCAATTGTAATAGTTCTATGATATTGGTCCCGGACGTCAAGAATGGCCAAAAAATTATACTTACATTCCATTTCGTCTCACCGGACAGTCCAACCATACCGGCGATAGAAAAAATTAGCTCGCCGACAACTCCAACGACGAGCAGAATGCGATCAAGAAGTTCGGCGGAGTTTTGCTGCTTGATGTGCTTCCGTAAGAAAGTTAAGACCCGCATACGCCAGATGGCCCAGACGCAGCCGATACAGGACACAAAATAAAGCATCATATCCGTCAAGACGAACACCCACACTGCGTCGTTGCTGCGTAACTGAAAAATTCAGCATACTAGACTGCTACTGACCGCACAATGGCGGATTTTCAAAAGCGAAAAGCAGTGGTACAGGGCAAGGATCGATCGAATTTAGCAGTCGCAATGCACCGAATGAACTATAGATATTACAACGGCAGTTGTCATAAGCAACTACCTTATCATTGATAAACAAGTAGAAGACGGCCATGGAGACAAAGGTGAGCGTGAGGAATGTAAGTCCGAGAAAAAGCCCGCTCGTTGATTTGGAGCAGTCCACCCGAATCTGATGCTTGCGACGATTTTCCTCCTCAACAAGGGAGCGAGGTCGTCCGACGTTTCGCCATACGACGAACATTACGGCGGCGCCGATTAGAGAGTATTCCACGATGCATGTATACATGACTTCACTCAATCCTCCAAGGATGGATTCAACATCCTGAAAGCGCGATAATTTTTAACGTAATATATACACATTTTTAGCGACCTGTTTCACCAAACTGTCGCGGGTAGAGAAATGGGAAATTCAGTCTCAACTCTACCATAGCATCAATTTCCCGTTTAATAAGGCGGTGAAAACTATGCAGAACTGCGACACTGTTCATCAATCCTCAAGAGATTTATAGAATAGTAGCCTGGCTGATTCCGGAACAATCGTGACGTGTGTCCTTCACGTTAGCACTTTTAAGAAAAGATGCTTTGAATGCAAGAGGCCGTTACTTTGGGTCCCTTTCATAAAATGCTTGAGCACGCGAAAATACGATAACGCACTAATTTGTTCATAAACATAAATGAATCGTTTGGTTAAATAAATGCTCACATTTTCCACCACGCAACGATCGACCGTTTCCCCACCATTAACACACTCAGAAGCGCACAAGCTTGTGACAATCATAAATACCCTATCACTTCAACCAGGACACTTTTAAATCAAATCAGTATGGAAAAGTCCTCTTTAAACTGAAAATTGACCTGTTCAATTTGAAAAAATTCCTTATTGAAGTAGAAATAGTATGTTCGAAATGGATCGCACAGGAAAGCGGCCCGAACGCACGACTGAATGACAGGCAAAATTAAACCACCGCTGAATTTTGAAAAATTTGACCGACGGGGTCGCTCGCATTGCAAAAGTCAGCTTCAGGCTGTCAGACAGAGAACTGTCAACGCCGTTATAGTAGGGCAATCAGCAATATGGCTTACATTATTACAATCTTCAAGCGGTAGCGTGCTACGCCGAACGCGCGCGGCAATAGCGAGGTCAGCCGTTAAATCTTCTGCCGACGACTCCTCGGATTCTGACGATTCAGATGAGGATGTATCGTTCAGTTGGCCGAAGATCATAATTTCTCTTCTTGTCTCGCGCTCTTCCAGTAACACGTAGCGAATCCAAGTCCACAAGTTTGCTGCGACTAGGTGCATCGTACCCCATCGCGCTACATTCCGCGAAGCGTGGATTGTCATCTGAAGTTTTTCTTACTCAGAATACTCCTTTCTTATGGGAACAAGCAAAAGTTGAAGAATAAACAAAAAATTAGGGTAGTGAGAGTAAAAAACATTATAAAGACAACTATTCGTTTTGGAGTATGCATTGTGCCCAAGAGGGTGAGAACAAAGTTACTGAACTTGTAGAGAAGGCAAAAATTAATCAATGTAGGCAAGAATGTAAATTAGAACCAGCTTTTTCAGATGGTACGTTTAATGCTCACGTCCATCGAACGATGATTTACGTATAGTAAGCTTAAAGTAAGAATTTAATCAAGAATTATTCCTTGGTTTTGCACCCTTCACGAACAAAATATACTCTTTATAAACATTTCTCAAAAAATATGTCCCGGTCCCACTTTCAAGATGTTGCGAAAGCTCAAAAGTTTTATGTGGGGTCCAAAATTTCTTTAAAATATCTCCCGTGGGGCTGACTTTCGAGAAATTATGGCATAAACTGGTCCCGCGATGGCACAAACCTTTGAATTGCTGAATATAAAATGCATCTGAACGAATACAAAGATGATAGCAAAGGCGTCAAGGGTTGTCGTAAAGCCGTCGCAGTCCGTAATATGACCGGTTGTACATGAGAAGATGCTGAAGGCGTAATACACTATGCCCACCACACCAAACACTGAAAAGAAATGGCTGTAAACTCATCCGAATATAAGAGAACTATAAGGAAACTCGTAAAAACTCTCATATCCGTATGTTCTCTTTTCTACTTTGATCATTTTTTTGTCTTACTTTCGAAGTTCAATTAGTTCTATAGATTAGATGACATAGTGCAAGCTTTTTCTCATTTTTTTGACTCTGTGCATCAAAAATCGTTTTTCTTTTTTACATTAAGATTCTGTCTGTTCCTTGTACGCGTTAAGTTCGCAGTGGAAATCCCGATTTATTCCCTCCCTTCCTTTCATATTGTCGGGAAGACGACCCCAGGTAAATGACACAATTGCTCTTGTGAAAACCAGTTCTCTCTAAGAGCAAATACACGCGGGTACAATCCAGGATTTTGATGTCTCACTCGCTAGTTCGTTGATCATTAGCGTATTCACTCAGCGCTAATCGAACTCGTCGTCGCGTCGAAAAGAGGAATTTTGAAGTTTGTGACTATGCTCGATAAAAAATGGATGTCTGATCGAATCGAAATACTTCAAAGATCAAACTTTCCCGCTCTGCAAGTGCCTGGATCGGTTCAGGTCTTGCGGTTTTAAGGAAATGGACTTCCGATCTAGACTCAGCCGAACTCCTTGTGCAGACTGAGTCAGAAACTGAAAATTGCAAGACGCTCCCTTTCAGTTGAAAACAATGCCGGCGAGAACGCAATTAAGGCCGCTCAAAGCCGCCGAAGCATGTCACTGCGGATGTTTAACAACAGAACGCGGCATTATATTTACGCTCTCACTAAGTAACTTAATTGGCAGCGACTTCCAACAACGACCTACCGACGCAGCCGAGTCGAAGATAAAGGCACCCAGCTGTCGGGCTTGAATGGCTGACTTTCGAAGAAATACTTCCGCTGCTGTTGTCTGTCGACACTTGCCTATCAACTTCAAGCGAATTCGTCGACAGTTGCCGAATCACTGCCGACTTCAGGCGAATCGCCGACTGCGACCACTTTGGGTTGATCAACACGCCGTAGCAGTAGACAAAGAACACGACACCGCCGCCATACATAAAGCTGCCAAATATCTGCAAGTGTAGAGGAAGGTTAAAGCGCAGTTGGTTAGATTTTCACGCGGTGAGAGAATGGAGGACGCTTGGATTCGTTAAACGAGGAAATTGGGGTAGCAATCAAAAGAAAAGAAAATTTTTAATAACTGCAAACCAAGAAAGGGGCAAATTCAAGAAGAAAAATCAAATGAATTGCTTGAGGGCAGCATACAATACTGGTGGCGTGGGCGTATTCGGTTGCAAGTGCGCTAGCGTGATAAAAGATATGTTGCAATTGCACGCTTAAGACCTTGCGGGGAAAGGTTACTGAAGTTCGTATAAATGATATTTTCAGAGGGATACGTGAGGGTAGATATATTAGATATGCTCGCCTCCTACTGTCAAATCATAAAAATTGTGTGATAATACTGTACGCAGTAACTTCGGTTTTAAATGTGATTATGGCTGTAAGCCATGTCGCTTTCCCGCGCATAACATTTCTGACCACCGACGGTGTTTACTTTAGACAGAAGGCATCAATAGAATTATGCTACGTCTATTAAACCGACCCAACTACAAATTTATAATGTGAAGCCCAGAAACTGTTTGGGTGAACGCGAAGGTGTTATCACGTAGTCGCGCAAACATTTGTGAATTTTGACAATTTCAGCAAAGCGAAAGTGAATAGAAGAAGCGCACCCCTTCCAGGTCTCGCCTATGGCCCGCCACTAATGAGGATTATTATTGAGGCACTTTGTCGGAACCGATGAAAACATGAAAAATTTTGCTTAGCATTGTAAAATTCACTCTCAAGCAACCAAGATGTTCATTGCGCTTCATGTTGAAGCATTCAGGCAAAAAATTATTTAAACGCGACATCAACATGCAACATTTTATTGAGGAAGCGGAAGCACGGCAATTCGCGCAGACTGCAATCGTTAGCACAAAAAATTATCTCGAAGTGAGGCACTGCAAGCTGAGTTTCAAACCAGCTTAGTTCTTACCAGAGTTTCTCTGTTTTCTTTCCTTTTTTGCTGAAATATCAAGCTCACGTGGGTGTTCAATTCAGCGCACTCTATTTTTGTTAGATTTAATTTACAATTGCATGAAAGGGTTCAAAAAATGAATCTATGAGTATGATGGTCTAAATTCTGAATTTAATATTGTATAATATGACATTATAATTGAGATATTAGAGTGTCTCAGCTGAGTTTACCAATTACACTGTCCACTGAAATGGTTATCGCATTCCTATATTGCAGAAAAAGAGAAGACACGGCAACTAACCAGGTCTTTTATGCGCATGTCATGCTGCTCTTTCACATCTGCGAGGACGTGGGAAAGTTCGAGCACGATGGAAAAAATGACCACAACAAGTGCGTAGAACCCGGAGAAAGTCGAGAACACAGTACTTCTAAAATAATGTAAATTTAGAGGTCATATGAAAGTTGTCTCGGAATTGGCATTTTCGTGAGAACTCGATAATCATCTATTATGCATATTACAAAAACTACAAAATGGCCATCAAATTTATGTGTAAAACAGAGCTCGTATAGCCTTGTTATCTACCACTTTCGCTCTAGTAATGTTCCTTTTTGATTTAATTTGAACATTGCAAAAATTAAGGGCACCACTTTTTTGAATTAATTTCACATAAAAGTGTCCAGTATGATCTGAAAAAGGTCATGTTTAAAGTGAAAAAGGGTACGTCTCACTTAAATAAATGGTCAAAAGTTAATTCTCGGGTCTGCTCGAAATGATCCTTTATTCACTGGCTCCATAACTGCGCTGCTAAACGCTTTTTTAAGAAAGAGAAATGTAAGAGTGAGCATATTTTGAAAATAGATACAGCTTTTCAACGTAGTTCGTTGCGTGTATTACTTCAAACTAAATTTAAAAACGTACAATGCAAATAGAGAAATCCTTTAAACTTTTTCATATATTTGCTCAACACGGTGACAACATATGTTCCATCCAATTCAAATTATATCCCTATTCATAATTAACAGCCAGATAGAAAAGTGCGCGCCGGACGGTGTGGAAAATTTGCCTATTCCATTGTGCCTCTAACGTGCCACATGATTGCTCAGCGTCATCATTTAATCCTTACAAACTGTCGAACACATAAACATTGGCGCAAAAACAAAATCGCTCGAACCGTAGCATATGATCATTAACCGTTTACAAGCGCTATATTTGTGAAAAATTGCGATCGCTGGTTGCAAATGGATTATTTGAGCAGCGACAGCAAACGAAAACAAGCCTAGATGAGAAGAAGCTTAGAGGAAGATGGATGCACAAGTCGGGCTGGCAAATGGTCAACAACTTTGGCACCAAATTAAGAGGAATCATAAAAACAAGTTAGTGATATTGTGGGGGAGAGAGGTACAGATATTTAGGCAGGAAATTTGGAAATTTCTGTTCTACAGGCAACACGATCTCACCTCAAACAATTTCATCTCATAGTTTAGAGCGTACGCAAAGCTGAGTTCCTTGCCGATTTGATAAATGCACTTTAACTACTTTTTTATAAGCTGTACAAAATAGTGCACCCTGTGTGTACGCGGGCCACGAAGCGCTTAAACTTCCGCAACAGACGATGTTCGCTAAGTCTCCTGCCTCAAAACGAGAAAACGTGTTTTCCGTATGACAAAATGTGTATAGATTGTGCTCGATGATCAGCTGAAGGTCTGAACGTTGCCCACTCAGCTTTCTTTGCTCATCCCAATCATATCCTATTTATGACAGTGATCTCACTTGAAATCCGTCCCTCTCAGTGCATTAATCTATTGCAATCGCTCAGTTCAATTCACTCTGCACGGACATCACTGGGTGCAAATTTTTGTTTGTAAACTTTCTCGCGAGCAAGGTAAGCAAATCTCTACAGCGCCCTATGTTTACATTGTCTTGGCGGGTGCAAATAGCCTGATAGAGTAATATGGAAAACTTGTCTCTCTCTCTCTCTCTCTCTCTCTCTGTCTATCTCGTTTTCCACTTCCTGATAACACTTGCTGATGTTCAATATAAAATTTAAGAATATCTCAGTACATCATTAATAGAAGCTTGTTAACAAAGCAGAGCTATAACATAGAGACACTTAACGAGCAGGAAGACTCGCAAAGGTTCTTAACGGCGTTATAGACGAAGAACTGTAAAGTATCGCGCAATATGTGATCAAATTATGTACGAAAACTGAAGGTCCAGTATAAAGACAATATACCGAAAAATAAATACTCAGAAATGCCACTTCGATACTCGTTTACATCTCAGAACGAAGCAGCTCAAAAGAAACGACGTTAGACTAGTACCAACCTGGCTTCTGGATCGTCGATCCATCTCATCGTCGGCTCATCATCTGTTATCTCTGTTAACGCCTTTTCCGAGGTGTCCGCGTTCGATTTACACTCTCCGGCCGGCTCGCCAACCGCGAAAACAACTGGACCACGATTTTCGCCATATGCCATCTTTGAATATCTCTTGTACCCTAAAGAGAAAATAATGAAAAAAGAAGGGACAGTTTTAAACCGATATCCGCAGCCCAAACATTTTCCCAAAATAAGACACAAATTTACTAAGAGCAGTGCTTCGAAATAGTGTGAGTTTCAAAGGAGCTTTTCACTCGCGTATAATTCACCAAGGCTTTTATACAAGAAGCTAAAAGACCATATGTTTATGAAAGCTCATATCGCGCTGCCATGTTTCATTTGTAGCTTCCCAGTAAGCAATTTATATACCTAACGAACAACGCTTGCAAAAAATGTCTACTACGCTAACTCTAAAAAGCAACTGAAGATGACAATCGCGAGCTGCAAAAGATCATACAGATATGCAATGAGCCATTTCGAAGCTAGAGATTAACGCAGTCTCTGATTGAGCACAAAAACAAATTAATATAGGAACGCATGAGGCACTATAGCTATGTGCCACATAAAAGCGCGAAGAGCAAATTCAGCTGTTGAGAACATCCTGAAGCAAACTGAGTGACATTAAACTCTTCTGACGTTTCCTACACAATCGCGGCGTTTTCTATATCCAAGAGGCACAAAATCGACGGGAGAGACAAGAAAATATTTAAAGCGCTAGTGGACAGCACCCAGCAGTTCCAATACGTCCGAATTGCTCTGCCCACGACTCTGCGCCGGTCGGTTGTTCACTCGACGGCACGACTGCTGCGTGGCCGGGACTAGTTCGCGGCCCCGCACAGAGGCGTGGTCTGTAGGCGTATAGTAGATTAGGCGTCATTTCATCGAGCGCATTTTATCGAGGTCTTTTTTATCGAGGTCTTTTTTATCGAGGACTTTTTTATCGAGGTCTTTTTTATCGAGGACTTTTTTATCGAGGGTCTTTTTTATCGAGGAACATTTTTATCGAGGGTCTTTTTCATCGAGGGTCATTTTTATCGAGACGGTCATTTTTATCGCTTTTGTTATTAATAATCGAGTGCTAATAATTTAAAAAA
>NIUQ01001960.1:0-25630 GCA_002796945.1 Plectus sambesii
CACCCGATCGCCGCGCTGCTCGGCGGCATCGTCGCCCAGGAGACCATCAAGCTCATCACCCATCAGTATCTCCCCGTCGATAACACCTTTGTCTACGACGGTCACACTGGGAATGGACAGACGTTTCGCTTGTGATCAAATGCATTCTTATTATTTGTGTTGGAACATGCTAATATTTCGCAATATGTAGTCAATTTTTTGGTAGAAAGCATTCCGATTGATTGTCATGGCTACGGCCAGTCAGAACTCTCCCCAACAAAATGCATTATATGTTGCAAAGTATAAACATGTGTGCTGATTGGCAGACTGCATATTGCTCCATTTGTGTCTTTTGTGTTTGTTCGACAGTTGCTCCATTTGTGCTCATTTCGCATAAATCGAGTGACGGCTACTTTCAAAGTCGCCGGCTCACCCGGCAAAATCAGCATGAACTATATGTCTGCAGCATATAACATTTCTGTGTGCTGCAGCTCCGAAACTGCAGACTTGTAGCTAACTGTATTTTCGTCAATACCACAGCCGCATGCACTATATTCTATAGTTTTCCACGTTGTTGATGACAAAGATTGCTCGGCCTTATGCAGATCATATGAGTTTATTCGCTTCGACGGGCTCTCTTCAGTCATGAACCGGTGACGATATTTTCCAATGTCTTTATAAATATGTGCGAATAAAAGTCTGCTCCGCGCTATCTTGATCGCAATCCGCGAACTTGAAGAATTTTTTCGTCAAGAGCACATGCATTTCACAGTCTTCGGCGCAAATGACAGGTTTATCTGTAGCCGTCGGCGACTTCTAAAACTCACGCACACACGGTAAGTTCGCACTGCCATGGCATTTTGCCAGTGCATGCGCCAAAACGACCAAAGATTTTTGTGCGCGTTATGTGTACTTGTTTCAAATTTATACCATTCTGAGCCCTATATTCAACTTGGTGCCCCGGCAGCGTGCAGTTTGGATTTCTTAATGATTAGCGTTACAGTCGATTAATTACTTTTAAAACCTCTTTGGCAAGAAGCAAATTTAATTGTACGTAAAAACTGGAGTAATTCAGTGCATATTTTTGCCATGCAACATTGTGGAGCGCGCATCAAAGCCACAGCTCCATCCTTATGCACTGCGAAGAAGCCAATGCGGAAATATCTCTATCCGCTCGCTCATCTTTCAGGTCATACCAATCTGATGTTCGTGGACCGAGTGGACGCGTAGCGCAGTCTTTTGTGCTCTACTTGTGAGCGGTATTGCATGTATGCGCTCTGACAGCGACTTACATTTGATGTAGACGCCGATGTCATACGTCTCTAAGCATTCCCGAATCGAATCACCAACCGATTGTAATAATGGTGACTCTTGAACAGGATTTTTGTCAAAGTGTAAACGTCATTAGCCGTTCTGTCCATTTTGATGATCGGAACAAAGTCCGAAGGTCATATGCATTTTATCATTCATTATTTTGCCGTCGACATCGAGTTCGTGTTTGAGGCGTATGATATTGAAGCCAATGTCAAAACGCGCTCCTGTTCAAATAATAGCCATCAGCGATTTATCTGCGTTATTACACATTAAAATAGCGAAAAGGCAATCGAAAGCGAGAGTAGATGATAAAAATACTATCAGTTTGAGCAAACTTACTTTGGCCTTGGCAGTAGAGCCGTTCAACGCGTCGTCATATCTCATAGGCGAAATTGGAAGCGACGAGCTGCGTGAGAAATAACGAGAATATGTGAACATCTACATAATCTTCCAAATTTGGAGGGAAGAACTACGACAACTGAGCTATTCCTCCGGTTCCTCTTACTTGGCATACCAAGCTGACACAGCAGCAGGTTGTCATTCTCACATTATCCATAGTTTAAAATGCAACCAGTTTTTGTAGGTGATAAACGTTAAAAACATTCAGGAACTACAAAAAGGAGTGGAGAGTATGACAAATGTGCGAACCCCAACACACGTGATATTTTCATTCACCGGTGCATTTTGGATGGTTGCTCCGAGCGAGATGGAGGTGTGGTATTAATTGGTGAGCGTTCGTTCACTGTACCAGTTTAATTCACATTCTTCTTATCGATACGTCACTGCAATACCGGTCTTATCCGCTATCCGCGCTTCGTCTTAGGCCCCCTCTTCTCATCCGGAATACCTTCCAATTGGCCAGTCAGTCGCTTCTGTCGTTTTATTGGGATTCACTATGTTTCGACTATTGTTCATCCTCGCCGTGCTCGCAACCTTCCAATCTAAGGCTGTCCTCTGCCGCAAGTTGAATACAGTGAAGGTGAACGAGGTGACAATCTTGCGCCGTGCCCGCTCCCTTCACACCAAGTGCACCTTTCAGACAGTTGACAACGTCCGAAAGCCCAGCTGGCTGGTCACCCGATTCGGTCGGTCAGCCGATGTCGCCGAAGGCCGAGATGTTGAACTGCAGAATGGTACGCTACCGTATCCAAATACTGCACTATGTTGATGTATGATGTTACAGACAGTTCAATCATAGCTGTTTTTACGGCCATCTCCTCCACTATCTCAAAATTCACAAACCATGTCAGAGAGATGATCGCCTTATTCGCCGCCTTAGTGCTCCTCATCGTCCTGCTCATCCGATTCACCTCACTACTTGCCTCGTTGCGCATCCAGTGTGGACAGTTAGTTACCACCTGTAAGGCTGGTCGTTGCTCCACTACCACGAACACGGACGAGACGCTCCTTGAACGCGTTGAAATGGTGACGCTGATGGGGTTATTCAATCTTTTTCATTATTTAAAATCGACGGCTCTCTTTTTCAGGGTACAGCCGCTTTCTGATGGCGCACGAACTCCTGCTCAATAGAATGAAGCTAGGTCGGTAGCCTGCATCTCCGAAGAGAATAGATGGTCGATCTACCTGTTTTTTTTAATGCCTCTGTTTCTTGTTATGTTGCTCAATGGCTTATGTTAGGGCAGGCAGGCCGCCGTTACATTTGCATATTATGTTGCTTAATATGTCATACATTCCACTATTTGATTGGGCAATAACTATGGACAAATGAAATATATTGATAATCTGATATTATAAATGTAAGTTTATATTTGTGTATTTGTGAGTGTTAGAACAATAAATGATTAGCTTATTAACAGTCATGTCGTTGAGACACGTTACTGGAGCCGCAACTTAAG
The DNA here is from genome assembly GCA_002796945.1 of Plectus sambesii. Taxonomy (NCBI): domain Eukaryota; kingdom Metazoa; phylum Nematoda; class Chromadorea; order Plectida; family Plectidae; genus Plectus; species Plectus sambesii. Next base: position 3,150 of record NIUQ01001960.1, read on the forward strand.
CAGACAGATAAGAGGTTGCCAAGCCCCTTCTGGTAAAGTTCTATGTTTATGTTATGCTGAGGCTCCTAATCGCAGAAGCTTACCACGGACCAGTGATGCCTTAGACCACAGATCATATTGTTCCTGCTGCTTTAGGACAACTATCGAGTTTTTTAATTTGTTCCTGTTTAAGAAGATGAATGTGACAGAGCTTAAGTGGAGCCAGAGGCAGACGTAAAGAGATTCGAAGGCGCTTTCCACAGGCAAATAGAAATTAAGAAATATTTAGGTCTTAAAATACGGGTTCCTGATTTAAATCGACAACTTTTATGAATGTATTTTCGATTAAGCGAACTCATGCTGACGATGCGAAACGAACTTGCTATAGAGCAGCGTGCTGTTTGCTTACACTCAAGCTGCGTGATTGCAACACAAGCATGTTCATTTGTAAGCTTTTATCACTCTGAAATAGCATGAAAGAGTATTCAAGCTATAGTGTGTTAGCAGGAAAGAACGCGGGCACCGTTGTGCGTTATCACAAAAGACGAGCGCCTGATAGAGCGCTTTGGGCATTATAAAAGGGAAGAGTGGCTGCCCACTAATACGCTAGTAGTTTTTGCCTGTTTATAATGAATTATTTGTTGCCCTATTTGTATACCGGAGATAGCTTTTGCTCAAAATTTTTTTGCAATTCGAAAATGGTCATGTGTAAGGATCAAGTGCAAATTTGGTCAGAAAAGCACAGTATTTCATTTTGGTCGGAATGAAACGGTTGTATGCTTGTCATGACCATTACCAGTATTATTAATAATTATTTCGACCGCATTGAGATGTGTGTAATAATTCTTTGAACTGAGATATTCTAGTTGAAGATTACTTCGAACTTATTTTAAATACATGTGCTGGCTATGAATCGATATTAAATCTTTTGGGGACTAGCGAGGTAGCAATCAGTAATCAGTAAGTTCAATTCAACCCTGTCTGTTTCGCGCTCAAAATTTCTTTTTGGCGCGGATATCAACGTATGCCCACAACTCATTATGCGCTTTCAAGCTAGATAATACATCAAAAATGAAAGTGGACTTGAAGAATGGACGTTACATGATGCTTGGTATTGCCCTACAATTTTTGGCAACAGCAAGTGCCGTCTATGCCCGTCCAGTGTCAAACGCAAACGTTTTCCCAAGCAGTCTGGTTTGTTTTCTTAATTTTAATCAGCAAAAAATATAATTATTCAAAGCAGTCGCCACATAGAATGGAGGAAGTCGGAACCTTACCTGTCTAAAGATAAAAAGTCAAAAAATTTCAAGTTTGGTTGCAGCCGAACCTAAAGACTCAGTCGTTGCTGTGGCAACAATTAAAACTCTAGATAAAAGAAAACTTTCGGCTTGCACTACGGAAAAATTTATAAGATATTGTCAATGTTTACTTAAATGCACACAACTTTCTGTCTCCAAGCACTCTAATTTTGCTTAAAACGAAATCAATCGAGCCTATGTGCTTGCGACTCAAAGAAACGAGAGCATGTTCTTTTGTAATTGAACTTTTGCAAGAAATTTTCTTCGAATTCCCCTACATTCTCTCACGTTCGAGTTCTGCAGCATTTACGAAGAATTTTCATGCCGTATCCGCACTAAAGAGGAATCACACTCTCCAATATGAAGATGGCCTTTTCCAAGTCTTATCGATGTGAAAACGTTCTTCATAAATTGAAAAGAGTCCATAATAATGTAAAATGATATATTTTTAATTATCCTTTTTTAGGTAGACTACATGGAACGCTATGGATACTTGTCAGCAGGAAGTGGATCAGAATCAGTTCGATCGCGTTCGTCAGTTGAATCAGCACTGAGGCGCCTTCAACGTTTTAACGGACTCGAAGTTACTGGTGTTATTGACGAAGCTACAAATAAGTTGCTGGCACAAAAACGTTGTGGTGTGGCCGACTTCCAAACTGAAGAGGACTTGGACATGATGAAGAGACGACGACGTCGCAGCGTCAGTTTTCGTTCTCTGCTTCGCAGATCGAAGCGATATGTTCTACATACCAAACTGTGGAGCTCAAACGAAGTTTCATTTCGGTAAGGCCTCTTTTGAACAAACGTATCTATTTTCCCTATTTAGCAGGCCAGGTGTTATGTATAAAAGATTCATTTTCTTCTTTTCATTACGGAGTATTCATGATATTGACTTAATGCTTTTCATTCTGTGCGTTTATCTACTAACCAAAATTATTTTCAATAGCTGCTTTCCCGCTGGCTGTGCAATATAATTGAAAACGCTAAATTGCGATAAATACTATCAGCCACGCGTTCCGTTTCAAAATTCACTTATAAATTCGTATCAAGATTGTCTTAAAATTCAGGGTTTGGGGGAGATATCAATATGTAATTTCTTTTCAGCGGTTGCGAAAACTACTGCATTCAAATTTTCGTTTTGCAAGACGATCAGCTAGGAAACACAGATTTCGCTGCAGATTGCCTGAAAATAAGGTGCTAATGTAAAGAAGTTGTAACAATGAGGTTCTTTTTTGAGTGGGAAACGCCTAACGTCGTCGACGCTGTATTTCGAAAGATCCTTGAAAAGTAAACAGCTGTTTGACTCGATATCTTTGAAAACCTCTGTGTGATCATATTTCTCGGGTCAGTAAATATTTTTTAGGATTGGCAACACCGCATCGTCGCTACCTATGAGCGAAGTTCGACCTATTATTTTAAAAGCGCTAAGAGCCTGGGAAGAAGTGTCTGGTCTCCGTTTCGTCGAAAAGTCGCCAACGGAATCTGCTACCATTGAAATATCCTTTCAGCGCAGAGATCATGGCGATAATCAGCCATTCAAAGGCACTGAAGTGTTAGCGCACGCATTTCTGCCGGATGATCAAAGTCGGCACACTGGCGATATCCACTTTAACGATGGACTGACCTGGTCCAAACTCTCGTACTTCACACCTGAAAACGGTGCGCTATTTTTCAGGTTTCTGAATATGTACGGATATATTTTGAGAACGGAAATGATACGAGACCGATTTCGAGTCTAATTTTGTCAATTAGAAATAAATTTTATTGGTCTATAGTTGCCACGCTTAACTCCATAGTCATTTTCGTCGTGGTTATGCGCGTTGGGATATATGGACCAGTTCCCTTTCCTGCACTTTCAGTCTTACCTATGGAGTGGTGGTTACTTTAGCATTGCGTTATTACCTGAACGACTCTGAATATTTTACGCGATGTAAAACAAGACCACTATGTTGCTATGCTTGAATCAAAATTCAAGAAAGTTTGTCGTACCGGTGAAGCAAACGTTATCTTTACTCAAAAATCGAGAAATTAAAGTTTTTATTAAACCGCGCTAAAGCCGATTCATAGTCGAGTACAATTGTCAGAGATGCCGAAAATATCTCTCGTTCTGCGAAATATGCAACTGTTGCAAATACAACTGCAATCGTAGTGCGATGAATGGTCCATATTCCGGCGCACGTCGCAACTGATCGCCATTGTAACTGCTGCAATTACAACAGCGTTGTGAAACTAACCGCTATATTTTAGACGTTCGACTTTTGCCCATAGCAATTCATGAAATTGGACACTCACTGGGATTACAACATTCAGATGTTACGGACAGTATCATGCGTCCAACACACGATCCTGAAGATAGTCCCCACCTCACAAGCGATGATATTGAAGCTATACAATCGAGCTACGGTAACAATCATTTGACATCAATTCAACAATTCATTTATCGAATGTTTACAATTAATAAATGCTAGTTTATCGGAATTCCTCATTTTACCCCTTTTTATTTATTATTGGTTTATAATTCACATTGAAAGAGTGCCTTCTTTGTAGAGTTTTTCAAATTTACCATTCCTAAATTGTTTATATGTAACATTTTCTGCAGGAAAACCTCAGGCCAACCTGCAAAATGTCGATAGCGAGGAAAGCGAAGAGGGCGAAGAAAGCGAAGAACAAGGAGACGCAATCCAGAATCGATATATAAAGATATACGACGAAGACAAAGTTTATTTTCATTTCCAAATCAAAAATAAACAGTCGGGCTATAAAGTCACACTTACTCATAACGATGGAGAGAAAACTACCATTACGCTTGCGAGAGCGCTGAACGATTGGCTTTTGCTATTCGAGTCAACTGATGACTCCCATCACACGTACCATATATCACGATTGTCACACGGCCATACATTGAGAATTCAGTATGAGGGGGAGACCGATACTTTTGTGAAGATTTCTTAATAAAAGTTCTTTATTGGCTGCTATTTGATTTACTCACTTTTGTTCCTTCGCGCTTTTGGATTTGAGAGGGCGTCATACATTTGTAAATTTTTCTCTTGTAAAGGTATGCAAAGCATGGCATCATTCCATTGTTTTCATGCTATTCGTCACCGTATTGTGGCTATCCTAACTTTGTTTGAGGTTGCTCTTGAAATGCGTCATTGTGTTAGTAAAGATTTGGCAATTCTTTTATTTCCTGAAACATTGGTGTCGAGGCGGTGATAATTTTATTGTACTCAGCTTCAATTTCGCCGTTGACCAGCAGAATATAAGGAGCTTTAAACGTCCAAAAATTTGCATTTTATCAAAAAACTATAACTCTCTTTCAATCGTGTCGCAGTAGCAAAGGCTACATGCGCTAATTCAAAGCAACTGCACTCTCCTGCAACTTAAAGACATAATCTCATGTTCGATGTTAGAGAGCTTTTGATTGCACTGCCTATTAACAGAGCATTTAATAAAAGACAGACTTATTAAGCATCGAGCATTTTCAAAGCATGCATTGGCACAGTTAGCAAAAAGTGTTTAAATTTTGATGAAACTTTGTAATATGGGGTATTTTAGGTAGAAACTTCTGAAAATTGCGGCAGAATGTAAGTGTGGCTTAAATAAGTCTTTACTTGTCAATTATCGCCATTTGCTCCCACATATTCGTGTTTTAGTCACACTTTGCCCCCAGCCATTACGCTGTGTCTTGCGCCGTCTGTACCGTGTTGAACCATTGTTTGTCATCTACAGTTTCCCTGTTAGGTCGCTGTCAACATTAACAGTGAATCGTCCTCTGACATTCTAGCTATTCTCAATCTAGCAGGTTCTCACCTCGCAGTCTCACTGTTCTCAGTATAATCACTGCCAGAGCTTACACTTCTACTTTGCATGAGAATTCTGCTGCTTTCCACCATAACTTTTGCAGAGGCCAACACCCTGTTCTTGAGTGCTCTATGACATCAGCTAGGATTGCTCTGGCATCAATGCCTCGATGTCCTCCAGCAGTGGTAGCAATGGTACTATCACTTAGTAAAGTTTGCATTGCATATCATTCTTTAAAGACTCTTATGTGTTTGCCTGCTTCATTCTTTTCCTCTCTTCCTGTCCATCTGAGCAGTTTCAAGGTTGCTCGCTTGGATTTTGTTTGCAGTTTTGACTGGGTTTATAAAGGCTCTACCCATTCATTCACAAATTGCTCCTAAATTATAGTTCATACTCTCTGTGCCACATTTTATGTCTGGCATGCTCATTGCAGAGTTGAAGACATATTGACTTGTCAGCACTTCTCCACCTCTTCCTCCTGCTGTCCAGGTTTCAATCTCTCCCTGTGTGTGAAGTTGCAAAGAATTCCACCAAGTGCCAGGATTCAGTGGTGGATTATGGAGCCTTTTGGATTAGGGCTTTCTTGAACTGTTCCACTCTCATTTTGCCACCTTCAGATATTGTCATTAGGTCGCGACTGTAGGCTCTCCTCCTCGCGCGTGATAAGAGAGAGCCTGCGCCAACGCTATAAAATGAATATTGCAGAACATATTTCACAGAAAGGCTCTAATTTTTGATACATTGCGCAACTTTAGAAAGTTACAATAAATAACCATACTAACACTTACAGCTACCAATTAATAAATTTGGACAGACATTTGACTTTTCTGACCTTCATCTAAAATAATGACAATAATGCAAAATCGCTGAACATTTCATTTATAATCGCCTGAACTAATTAAAACGCCTTGTGCTTTCTATGTCATTTCTCTTAGCTTCAAAACTGCATCTGCATTTCCCTGTTCAGCAGCTTTCCTGAACCATTTGACAGCTTCTTCATTTGACTGGGAAACACCTCGCCCATTTTGATACATCCATCCTAGGTTATATTGTCCTGCTGCACTTCCTTGTTCTGCAGCTTTCCTGAACCATTTGATAGCTTCTTCATCTGACTGAGAAACACCTAGCCCATTTTTAAACATCCATCCAAGATTCTTTTGGCTATCTGCATTTCCCTGTTCTGCTGATTTTGTGTACCATTTGACAGCTTCTTCATTTGACTGGGAAACACCTCGCCCATTTTGATACATCCATCCAAGAAAATTTTGGCCATCTGCATTTCCTTGTTCAGCAGCTTTTCTGTACCATTTGACAGCTTCTTCATCTGACTGGGAAACACCTCGCTCATTTTGATACATCCATCCTAGGTTAAATTGGCCATCTGCACTTCCTTGTTCTGCAGCTTTCCTGAACCATTTGATAGCTTCTTCATTTGATTGAGGAACACCTCGCCCATTTTTAAACATCCATCCAAGGTTCTTTTGGCCATCTGCACTTCCTTGTTCTGCAGCTTTCCTGAACCATTTCACAGCTTCTTCATTTGACTGGAGAACACCTCGCCCATGTTGATACATCCATCCAAGGTTCTTTTGGGCATCTGCGTATCCTTGCTCTACAGCTTTCTTGAACCATTTGACAGCTTCTTCATTTGACTGGAGAACACCTCGTCCATGTTGATACATCCATCCAAGATAATTTTCTGCAGCTGCATATCCTTGCTCTACAGCTTTTCTGAACCATTTAACAGCTTCTTCATCTGATTGCGGAACACCTCGCCCTTTCTCATACATAAATCCAAGATTATGTTGGGCAGCTGCATATCCTAGTTCTGCAGCTTTTCTGTACCATTTAACAGCTTCTTCATCTGACTGAGGCACGCTTTTTCCATAGCGATACATCGATCCAAGGTTATATTGTCCTGCTGCATGACCTTGTTCTGCAGCTTTTCGGTACCATTTGGCAGCTTCTTCATTTGATTGAGACACGCCCTTGCCATTTTCATACGCAACTCCCAGGTCATTTTGTGCAGTTGAATCTCCTTGTTCAGCGGCTTCTTTATAAGATAAGAAAAGTTGATGATCTGTCTTTTTATCTGAAAATGCAAATGATCTAAATTTAACTTCAACATTTCTATTTTCATTTTATTCAAATGCAAAGACACTTCGAATGAATGAGATATTTTTTGAAGGCTCATTCAATTTGTAGTAATTGTTATTGCTCTGTTAGCATTCTTTTAATTGATAATATAGTTTCAAGATTCACTTTTTCTAACAATCTAGCTCGTTTTGGTACAGTTGACTATAAATTTTCAGATTTGGCTGAAAACTGGCACGTTAAAATGTTTTAAGTCAACGCGTGAAAATGATGTTCGATATTTTACTAACATTTTCTCTTCTAGATATGGCTGGAATATTGAACTTGAAAGATCTATGGTGCTACACAGCAATCGATAGGAAATGATGAGACGAATTTGAAAATATACTTGGTATTAAAATTGGTGTAGAAGCTGAAAAGTTCCACTCCAATAAAAGAAGATTTTTGAAATTTTTGCCTTTCTGCTTGAACTTGATGGCTTTTTATAAGTGAAAGTTATCCCAGGAATAGTACCTTAACGCTGGGAATTCAGACGGCCTCACTGCCCCACTAGGCTAACTTCAAAGACAGAGAAAAATCCACAAAGATTTATTGGACACCCTATTATGTTTTCATTGTCTACCAGTATCCATTTGAATCAATTAACACAAGCTGAAATATTCTCTTAATGCCGTTTCTATATGATCTTGACAACTTTCATGATTTCGTTACTGTTTTTGAATTTAAGAAACAATGCTATAGTCATGTTAATTAAAACTTTGAAAAAAATTGCTGAAAACCCAATGATTGTAGAACAGTTAAGAATTACGGTAATTTATGCCAAAAAAACTCTGAGCTAAAATGGAGACCGGTCCCACAAGATGGATTTAGTTTCAATAGTATCATGGAACAGCTCTGCGAAAGGGAGATATCCTAGGGTAACTTTTCTTACGAATTGCGAAGAAGTTAGTGCATAAAAATTTAAAAAACTAAAAAGAAAAAAGCAACCTTTTCTTTTCTGTATAACTTTTAAAGTTCTGTACCACATTCCAAAACTGCACACATTTTCAGATTCCTCTGATCATTTACTTTCAAATGATATATAGAAATGTTGACTTAGTTTCATTTTTGTAGTGCTCTGTTCAAGTTTGAATTTGCCACCATAGTCGACACGAAAATATTTTCGAAAAATTTTGATGCAATTTTCGGAATCCCTACCCAAATCATCCTACAAAGCAAAGTTTCATCGAAATCTGAAACTTATTTTCATAGGAGGCCATCACAAGCTTGATGCTTAGAAAAGTCCGGTCGTAATGGTAATATTCGCGTACGTATTGAAACTTAATGGCTGAATATTTTAAATCATAGACAAGCTTTAAAATTTCAGTTTAGAAATGGCGCTTGTTTCTAAGAGCTGCTGAAAATTTGTGATAACAGTAGCTTTAGAATATCGCGTTGTCATCATGCTCGTACGAGGACGGTACGGCTCACATTCCGGATTGCGTTATAAGACGTCACACGCGAATGCGTTGGTTTCATACAGTATCATATGCATGCGCGTATAGCGTGTAATAACGCAATTCCGAATGTGAGGCGTACCGTCCCCGTACCATCATGCTATTTAACAACACCCTGATTCACGTCGTTTCTACGATCAAACGTGTCATAAAATGACACAGATGCGCTCAGCGACTATGATTTCTAATTGCATTTGTCCCAATTTTTTCCCAGCAGAAAATTACGAAATTGTGTTATCACAACACTCCTTTGCAACTGGTTCCTGTAAATTGCACAATCCATTGACCGCCACTTACGTATCCGATACTGTAGCTTGAAAGAAAAGCGATAGTAGGCCTCTGCTATTATTGGCATTAAGTTGCCTTCGCTTTGGTAGGTGTGGTTTCTGTTGTCATTTGAACAGCATACACTATAAACGTTAAATTATAATTTCTGATTGTATAAATAAATAGAAAAGTGATTTACCGCATTCCTGTAACTTTGTAGTTTATACTTGTCTTGATTTGCAGAGCATTATGAGCGCAACCGAATCTGCACTGGGCGCTATTCTCGCTCACCCGAACTTCTATTGCTTTACCAATGGGAGCCTGCAACAAGCTTGATAAAAATTACAAAGCAGTTCTTCGCCAGGCGTCTATTTCATGAAACTATTGCAAGTTTATCTGTACAAATTATAATCGCGGGAAGCGCAGTAATCAGTTTGTTACGACGTGTGCTTAAAGAATTTTTCCCGTAACGCCACGCCTGAAACCTGTTACTATCTCAACACACAAAACGCAATACTCAATTCTCCCTATTTCCTATTTCATTAAAGTCAATAAGTTCAACTTTTAGCTCTTGCGTTAATCAAACTCAATACTTTGTACTGAATATTCAAAACACATTCCATTATTGATTCTGAGCTTTCTCGAGTTGAGCGTTGAGTATTGAATGTTGGATGCTAAGGTATTTTTTTGGAACATGCCCCAGTTGTGATAACAACGACTTTGTGAAATTGGTTATAAATTATATTACCGTTATGTGCCATGAGCAAATAACTGGCTTCCAAACTGCTGGATTATTCTCAGTTGGTCTCCATGGGAGATTTCCTCCAACGGACGCTTCGAGTAGCTGCCAGTCCTCGGTTGCAGTTGAACGTTGACCGCAGTTGTCGCCTTGCGCTCTCTGCGGATCGCTGCACAAGTCCCCTCCAAAGCCAATTGGGCATATACATTTATTGCAGTTTTTTGGATTAGGATAGCCTCCGTTATGGCAGTTCGTTATAGTTGCGCTGCATTTGTCTGAACAGAACTGAAGTAACGAAACGATGATCTCGAAAAAATATCCACTAAACAAATGGTAGATTTCAGTATTAAAGTTAACTACGAGAAATCTTAATTATGGCTGTAGTTATTTTTCGATCATATACAGTATTTTAAGAAATAATGGCACACGCAGAAATAGTGGCACAGGGTAGAGGGTGAATGAAACAATAGTGGCACAGGCAGACATAGTGACACATGTGCCACTATTTTTTACGTGGTGATCATGAATAGGACGATCTCAAAGACGATAGTGATGTTAGGAATTGTAATTCGGTGGTCTCTTTGTAGCTATGATGCGAAGTTTTTAACATGCTGCTGTTTTGTTCACAAAAACTACCTTAAACCTGATTCTATTTCCGTCATAAAACTACCATTTTCCGGGTCTTAGTGATGATGACATATATCGAGTAGGAGGTTGAAATAATAGTTGCACACGCGGAAATAGTGGCACAAGGTACAGGGTAAATGAAACAATAGTGACACAGTGCCACTATTTCTTAAAATACGGTATACAGTTATAATAACTCTTCATGTTAGACGCGTGGGTTTCGTCTGTTAACACCGATATGCTTTTGAAAAATCACAAGGTTGCTGTTACGGAAAGATATTATTACGTTATTTGTGCAAACGCGAAAAGGTTGCGAGAGGCTGTTTGAATCGCTCCCACTTCGCCAGATTGGGAGCAAGTTTCAAAAACTAATGTTAATGTAAAATGTAGAAATGCAATTACACTTTGGCATTTTACATTAACATTAGTTTTATGTAATTAGCCCATTAAGATTGATTCGTGCTTTTCTTGCGATTGAGCCAAAGAGCTGCCGTTTGACTGAGTCGGCTAAAGTAAAGAGCTTCCACCGAGGCAAAAACCGACAACACTGTACTTACGCGACGACCACAACACCCTCAGTCAAACCAATTCAACATTTTAACTCAACCATCTCTGTTTTGAGCCTACTATACAGACATTCACGGTGAAGATGTAGAAGAGCGAGCTTACCTAAGCATTTGTAGTGTCTGTTAGCTTGATAGACATCGAAGAAAGAAGGCGCGGTACGTTGTCCCATCGTTTGTTGAAATAGCTCATTCTTCGCAACCAGCACATATTCATTTTCATTAATTGCAAAAGCGTTGCCATTATAATGCATTAAACTACCATACTCATATGGGATACTGTACGTCTTAATAGAATTAGCAGTTTGCTTGTCAAACTGTCCTTTTCCTTCCTGTCGAACATTATCCATAAGAACCCTAACGAAGCTATCGCGATCAGAGCGCATCTGTTCATGCCAAAATCCCAATGCGTGTCCAATTTCGTGAGTTAATACTCCAAATCCTAACTAAAATCGTAGTTGTTCAAAACTCATTCATATCATCTTGCATAATAATAACACTGTATATCATTAAGCATTTTTGGAACGAGAATTATTCAAAGTGGGGTTGATAATACTTCAAGATATGTATCGTTTCATCCTAACATAATGCTATACATTACTGAAATATATTTTTCCAGATAAAACTCTTGTGATACGCGATCGGATTTGAACCTATTCGAGCTACCTTGCAACATTTTAAAGAAGAGTTCTGCTGAAGACGCGAAGGACCTCTCTCATATTTCTCTTAAATTTCTCTTACGGTTTGGTAAAATGCTTATGATATTAGCTTACCATGAAGTATTTGAGACCGTGAATCAACATTAGGCGAAAGTAAGTTGGTAAATCAGGTATAGTACTAAAAAGGCCTAACACTATAAGACGATAAGTAAATTTAACAGGCGAAGTCTAAAAGTCAAAAGATTGAAGTAGGCGTCATATTTAACTAAGACATAGAAAGAAAAAGTCATAGAAAGCAGGAATATACTTTTGCCTCTCTTTATGAACTCAAGTGAAATCTTGATTTTGTCCTTTATTTATACAATATTGTACGCTTATCTTAATCGCGTGCTTCACTACCTTTCTATGTAACGTCCGCGCTCCTTATGAATCACAGAAAATGTTACGTGCAAAAATTTCTCGCCGTCCACCAATTGTAACTTACATGTTCGCAGCCATCGGCAATTGATAATTCTTGAATTCCACCGACTCGACCGACACTTGAGTAGCAACCCGCGCCGTTAATGAAATGTATAATATCAATGTTATCTTCAAGCGTGTCGACCTCTCTGAATGTCAAGCATGTATGGTGCTGCCAAAATTCCACTGCACTACCAATTGCTTGTTTTTTCGCGCGCGCTAAAAGTACAACTTTTGATTGAGCCAGTTTTACAAAATGTGGCCATGACAACTGCTGAGAACGCCATTGTGTGAAGCGTGCTGACTGGTCGATTCTGGTGTGAGAGTAAAACTCCCTCTCCGCTCATGTCACAATCGGTCAGTAAGCGCGCTTGCCACAATTGCGTTGACGGCAGTATTATGCTATTGACCAAGATTTAGTAACATTAATTTAAGCAACGTACTGAGATCTGCAGAAACGTAGTATAAAATGGGTTTTTTGGTGGACCACTTGTATTGAGGATTCAATTTGACTTTTCGCTTTATTCTCCGCTGAGGCTTCGTTTCATCGGAAGTTGTTTCTGAAGAGGCAGAATCACTGTCTTCGTCATCTTGATCAGCGTTAAGAGTATTTCGACTGAACAGATCGTCGACCTGCTCCAAAGTGAGTAGAATATCAGACTCATACAAATAGTCCTCGATGCGCTCATTTATTTTTTCGACTGAAGCAAACACGGAAGGCGTAACGTTCCTATATGATGAGCGTAGAGGCATCGCCTGCAAACAATTATGAATGATGCTTTTGGGCTGAAAAGCTTTCAAGCAGAGATGCCATCGGATCGACTTTTCATCCCTAACCCTCACCCCAGATCGAACTAGAGAGAGCATAATTAGCTTGTAATAAATGAAAAGCAATAGTATCAGCAGTTGAAAATAATATCGTGTCATACCATCTTACTCTCAGTTAATGATACAATATCAATAATTCTGTTGTATTACAAAAATTCCTTTGTGGAAGAGTAACTGCTATGATTATTTCACAATGAAATATGATTTTTTAATCACAAGTTCTTGCATACAGACGGACATGACATCTCAAATCAACGATATCATATTATGAGCGGACAATAAAAATAAATTTTATCACTAATTCTTCACTACTCTCAACGACCTGTCGAGCTCTGTCGGGCTGTGAGGCCACAATGCAAGTTCGGATCTTATTTATTTAAACAATTAAGCTCGAACCAGAGTCCTACTTTTCCTGTCGGATTGGTCCGATGCCATCGATACTCTCTCAAACAATACCTGTACTGGCGCATCCATGGCTTCTTGCCCGGTTCTATCTGCATTTGCGATTTTCAGTTTCTTCAGTTTCTCTCGCATTAATTCTAATTGAGGATTTGTTTTCATCATACCGACTTTTTCGTTCTGCAAGTTTCATCATAATTAAAGGGGAACTCGGGTCAGTTTAGCTCAACGGAATCGTTGCGTAAAATTTTTAAGTTACATATATTATGATCACCTTTGAATAGTAACAATTGTTAATCTAACTAACTTATCGTTAAGCAGCCTTATCATACTCGGTTAAAATTAATTTACAATAGAGTCTTCAGAGTTTGGAATGACCGCAATCCCCCTTTCAATAGAGAAAAAAGAATAAAGCGAGACTGATTTAAGCATCATGCGCACATGATAGCTAACCTTTGAGTTTGAATCGAAATCAGCTTCGTCATTATCTTCGTCGTCGATGGGAACAGGAATAGCTCGAATGAGCACAACCGTCAATAATATCGCGCAAAATGTCAAAAACAGGAATCGCATTTTGTACTGCAAAAAATTCATTTAATATTCATACACCATTTCCACTACAATAAGGACACTTTTCTATTCATTGAAAATATTATTCCTATTGATCTGACTGCAAAAATGTCCTAAACAGAATGAAAATGATATACTACTCATCAAAATTACTTTGAGGTCAATTTCGTAAACTGTTGCTATGACTACTGTTGCGACTGCAATTGCGGAAAGGACGCTGATAGATTACTTATGGGGTAACCGGGAGGATTCTTTTGCCGCACGTTTTAACTGACCAATCAGTGTACTTCGCGCAACTGTGATCACAAACAGTTCTCATGACAACAGTTTTGTGTCATTGGCCCAGCCAGCACCTCATAGAGAGTGCCTGGCGCTTACACTCCACCTACCGTAAACCTATCCTTCACGAACGCTAAGTTAATAACTGTTTTTGATACCCTACTGTGTTGCAAATTGTGCGTTTTAACATAAACGGAGTGGAGGTGTGAAAATCATTCACTGCACATAGCGCTCGTCAGGGAAAGATTCAAGAGTGGTAGGCACAAGTTCCGGCAACACTTCCTACGGAAGGCGAATGGCAAAATGTACATTCCTACTCTGACAGCTCAATCAATCATAATTCGTAATATGAATTGGTAACTCTAAAGTACCTTGATAAAATTTGACGCCTGTGTGACGGGCACTGCGGCCTCACTGCAGTAGGTTGACTACAAGAGCTTGACACAAAATCTGCTAGGCGTGTTCATACACTACTTTCTTGTTAAACAACTGTGGGCGGCACTAGCATGCAAAAGCGACTGTAGCAGTGATACCAAATACATGTTTATAGCTTTGCAAATCATACCAAGTAAACAGTCCGTTTTACATTCTTCTGGGTCTATCTGCGTGCGAAGGCTGATAGTTGGTAGGAACTGAACAGCGCAGTGATTATGCTTCTTGTGTACTTGCGAACAGAACTGTGTAGTGTACTTGCGTTTTATGTATGCTTGTTGATATGTCGATATTAGCGATAGCGCTGCACTCACGCGCCGCGCTGTTCGCTACAATTCTTGCATCTTATTGATGCAAGACCCTTCGCCGCTAAAGAGCAGCCTTTTGTTCGTTTACATGCAAGCTACGTGATTGCAAGGCAAGCATGTTTATTTGTAAGCTTTTATCACTCTGAAATAGCAGGAAAGAGTAATGAAGCTATAGTGTATTAGCAGGAAAAAGTGTGGACGCCGTAATGCGTTACCAGGAAAGACAAGCAACTGATAGCGAGCTTTGTTCATTGTGAAAGTAAAGAGTGGTAGCTTATCAGTGCTCTAGCAGTAGCTTTTGCCTGTTTACAGTGAATCATTTGCTGACCTTTTTGATTGTCGGAAGCCATTCATATTCAGAAATTATTTTTGCAATTCAAAAAATATTTATACACGGCGACCAAAAGGTTCTCTCACAGATACTTTTTAATGCCGTCTAAGAACTACATAACCATATTGTTCAAAATTTCAAACAGAAATCATAAAGACCATAATCAAAATACATATTTAGTTTACTACCTCTACCCGCTACCGGTGGAAATTACGTTCTGCTCACTCTTCAGGACGGAATATACAATGACTCGCAGTGTAATCGTACAGTATATTACGTCATTCTTTTTTAGAGTAGCTTTCAGAAAGTTAAAAATGCAATAAAGTTAGGCATAGACAAAGATCTCCAAGATACTCTAAAAGCCAAGTTCACAGATTTACCGTTAAAATTGGATACGGGCTATTAGTCAACACAAATAAAATGGTAATTTTTCTCTTGGGTCAGCTTAAAATGAAGTAGACTTATTGTAGACATCATCTTAATTGAAAGGTTTAAAGTTTAGTTTTAATTAACTTTTTGTAGCATGATAATATTAGCAACTCAAAAATCGTTCGTGAGATTGATTTTCATTCTGTGAGGGTTAAAAATGTGACAATGAAAAGGAACTTTATGTAAGGCTCAGACTGGGGCCAATTTCATAAAACTATTGAGAATTGAGAATTGAGAAATAAACCCTCAATTCTCAATTCTCAACACTCAATTCTCAATTCTCAATAGTTTTATGAAATTGGCCCCAGGCGTAGCCATAACAATTCTAAATCACGCGACTAAAATACATTAAAAGACCCGTTACTATGCTTATGCACAAGCTTCTTCACATCAATGATATACAACAAATATTCGTCTTTGCACTCTTTTTGAACACAATTTCCAAATAGAAAAAGCTGATATTTGTCCGAGCGCATAAGTTTACGGTATTCGAAGGCCCATTCGAGTTCTAGCTTGATTGCATACCAAAAGGTTGTCTGCATATCAATGAATAGTAATTGTCCAAAGTTGGGTCCAGAATTACGAGGAGGCGAATAAAAGAATACCAGATGACCAATTATAATTGGTCCGTCCCAGCTCGCGAAATCGTTCAAATCAACATACTTGAGCGAATTATTGAATTTGTACTTCAGAACTTTCCCTTTATCTTTCCCAGTTAAGGACAGTTTGAATAAGTTGTCATCGAAAGGTTTTGGATTATTTGATATCCAAAAAAGTTCTCCACTGAAAATGAATAGTTTCCACCACGGACTTCCATTGTGCTCATCATGAAAATGACTGTTAAATACAGTATCGGCTTTGATTGTGCCATTGTCTGCCACATTGATTGATAATACGACGACATAAGTTTGTGATTCCCCAATAGTTCCCCAGTAGCAAATGAAGTACAAATTATCCTTTTCATCCTTCCTAAAATACCTCTCACCACCGGTCAACGTAATTTTAATCCCAAAATCATCAGCATAAATTTCATTAATGAAAGTTGTCGAATTGCTACCAATCATATGAGATGCGAAACCAATTTTTGAGAGTGAAAACAAAATGATGTACGTCCGCGATGAACGGGTCACAATATATGCCCGCTCCACATTATCCTGTATAGTAGTTTCAAGTGAAGCTGTCGATTCTGTTAGCCGTTGTTGTGAATGTTGCAAGTTTACTTTAAAAACGGCTCGTTCCAGCGAATTAGCAATAACGGCAAACAAACTCCCGCCATCAGGGTGAACGCAATATAGAGCATCTTTGAGGTCTTGATTATGAAATTCAGAATGAGGAATAGTTTTTTTGCTGTTACCCAAAGGAATAATAAATGGATTGCGCTCTTTCTTGAGCTCTTTAAAATTATCGACGGCTACTAACGGCGTCCCCGCTCCAGTTGTTCCAAGAAAGCCTAACGTTCCATTTTCCCAGTTTCCAATAGTCACTCTCCCTTCAGTTTCGTTAAAATCTTTTAGCTTGATAGGTCGCCAAGCCATTTGCTCTATGTCAATGTAACACAGGCTGCTTTTTTCAGGTGGCTCAGAAAAAATGAAATAGCACACAGCTTCATCAATTTGAACTGAACTCAACCAAAAGTTGATATGGCGAGGTTTGGGGCACAAATCAAAATTCACGATGGGCTCCTTAAAAGACACGTCCATAGTAATCAAAGAAATTTCAATTGAAGAATTGCTGCTGGTGTTGTTTTCCAGTGTATTGAGCTGGAGCGGCCAGTAAAGGTTCCCTAAACGAATGAACGGCGCGGTCCATCTGCCATTCATTTTAGTCTTCCCTTTTTGCCTCTGTGCGTACGAAGTAATATTACCGTTATAACCGACAAAAATTTCCGTAATAATAAAAAGCGTTTCGTCATCCCCAGACTCGTTCGTGTTCCAGTCAAAAAATATGATATAGAGTTTTCCCATTTCATCTTTGAGAATTTTTCTCACTTCAAAATTCCATCCATCGGAAAAATCAAGGAAACGAACGAAAGATAATTTTTCTTGCGTAACAGCATACGTTATAACGCAAATTTTTGTGAAATCACATTCATGTAGCGTAATGAGATAAATGTTTGGTGCTCGAATCGCCACGTCGGCATCAATCATGACATCATTACGATAGTTATTTGCAATAAAAACATTCATCGTGGGCCGCAGATTTCCGATGGTAATAGCCAGTCCAGTGTTTAAATTGAGATTGATAACTTCACCGCTATCAGTAAGAATAAAAGCGCTTTCTTGGTTAAGAAATGGTTGAAAAAGTACACTATTATTGAACGAAATACCGGAGATGAATATCAAACGTGATCCACCGGAAATAATTGTATACGGTACCGGCCCAGTACCTAAAATTGACAGGCATAGGTAACTTATTCTGTGGTTGTATATTAGATTTGATGTTTATACAAAAGCAGTATTTAAAAGCATTGAAATATTTGGTATCCGGCTGCATATTAACAAGCATCGGAATATTCTAGGATCATATGCGAGAGTATTGGGATATTTAGCGAGATCGAAAGAGTAAAATATCGCACTACGAGTCCAAATCCCGCCCCCTATATATTTCATTGTTACCGAAACAATATTATCAACTTTTAATTCGCTACGGCCTTTACAACGATAATATGAATAATCATGATCGAAGAACTGTCCTATGCGCAAACTTTACGTCAATAATATCTAAAATTTACATCGTTGTTTATAAACACTACGAGCATAAACGTTGCATGGATGCGAGATCGGAAATCGCAAGATAGAGCTAATCGGTGAACCACGTTGCAGTCATGCTCTTTTCTAAATTTGCGGAAGAGGACGCGATGAGAAATCAGATTCATGTTACTTATTTCATGCTTATATAGCTGGAAATCGTTACATTTTACATCCCAAACAATTATATCTCGGTGACATAGTCCCTATACGTAGCGGAGCAGAGTTAGGGCATTAAGAGGGTGCGATCAAGACTAAACAATTACGCAAATAATGGCGAATTGTGAGTTCAGCGTTACCATTTTTCTGTCCTTGCCCTGCTACGGAAATTTTTCGCACGCCGTGATCATAGTATAAAGCTATGAGAACAGGTGTTCCAAGGGTGAAGCCAAGGGGGACCTTTTTTCATAGAATCTCCCCATTTTTCAAAAGGTCACTACCGACCTTACGTATCTCTGTTAAACTTTCTTCCAATTCTCAATATTCTTTCTCATATTGTTCGAGTTTAATTCTCAGCTCGTTGGTTCAAGCTTCCCCCTGATATACTCATCGCTCGCACATCTTGATTCATATAGAACCCTTCACGCTTTACTTGAGGGCTGCTATAGATATAGTCAATTTACGTCACCTCCGCCTCACGCTGTCCTGAAAGGGGCTGTTACCAACACTACGTACCCGTTTGATTGCTTCCGTGTTGATTCCAATTTGGTTTGATTGTTTCGGTTTTATTGGCTCTGTCATGCTTTGGTAAAATTGGAATGACCAAAGTTGTTGACAACAAAGCTCCAACCCCTAAGATGGTAAGGAGCAAAATCCCGACAGTAACTCCTTGATTCATCAAAATACTTTTTAGTGCCCTTCTAGTCGTTTCTTTGTTCTCTTCCACGTCCACTTGAAATACAGACACTTCCGAGGTGTTCAAAGAGGCAGATTTCTCTGAACTCAATATCTGGAAGAAGCATTTCTTATTCGCTTACTCTCATAGCCACTTTCTCATAACCTTGCCAATTTTACATACTTTTGCCATGATGCGCTAATGCGATAAGTTTTGATCATGTTTGAACCTGCTGCTATATTACCATTTATCAATGAAGATTTGACTGATCATCACGGCGCAATATTTTGTTTTTTGAAATTTCTCAATTGACTAGTTTGTAATCTTGAGAAACACATTGTCAACCTAACTATATTCATTAAAGGCTGATAAGATGTTAAATAGAATTGATGATTTATCACGCTTACATGAGGGCAAGCTTCCATTAATTCGTTTCTTAGAAGCTTTCTGCACGTTTTAAACGTAGGTCGTTGTTCAGGATCTTCATGCCACAATTCAAGGATGAGGTTTTTTCTAAAAAATGATTTAAAAAACATAAAAATGAATTAGCGAATGAGCTAAATAACAAAAGTATATAAAATATTTTAATTAAAAGAAAAATTAAAATCTGATTCTTCAGCGCTGAAATTTTCAGGGGAAAGCTAGCATCAAATGAACTCTTTTGGACTCTAGGGATTTTCGCAAATTTCGATATTATGGGACGTATATTACTGTAGAAGTATAAATATTCGAAGGTGTTCATTTTCGCAAATCAGCCGAGCTGCGAAATCTGCGAAATTTAGTACCTGCAAATAATTTCTACTCCTACAGTATATCAAGTGTTTGAAAAACTCTCTTTCTCCCACTGACAGAAAAATTATTGTAAGAGAAAAATTAACTGGCTAT
This sequence comes from Plectus sambesii, assembly GCA_002796945.1. NCBI lineage: Eukaryota > Metazoa > Nematoda > Chromadorea > Plectida > Plectidae > Plectus > Plectus sambesii. The sequence goes on from NIUQ01001960.1 coordinate 23,175, forward strand.
TTAGGAAGATACCCTCTCCAGGAAATAATTTTGGGCCAAATTCGATCAGGTGTCAGAATTAGTGCAAATTTAGTTTAATATGGACTGCATTTTCGTGAAATTTTAACCGTAGATGGAACAAAAAAAGAATAATGAAGTGATGATACACTACTGTACCATTCTAAGCGCATTCAGGGCGTTGTTTGACGTTAGGCAGTGAAAATTGTGTTTTTATGAGGGAGTACATATCTCATTGTCAGATTCATCATCCCATTCTACCCAAAAAATGTCCTCGACTTGGCGAACTTTTTAAAAATAGTTCATTCCCGGTTCTGTGGAAAAAAACACGATGGTCCTAATAAAATTCGAAAAATTTTGCACTTCATACCCCATGCTCTCCTCCAGCCGTACTCTCAAATATTCGTGGTTAACATCACGGCAACGCAAATAATATCTTTAAAAAACTGGCAGTCATTGTGAATAATATTCTCTTTTCATTTGTAAATCGGGGTGAACACGTACAATCGTTTTGGGACAGTGTCCGGAATCGAGAGACGACCACCAGACAATAAGTAGGCTTCTATGCGACTCCAGAGAAAAGAATCGTTACTACCGCCATCTTTTATCTCTTGTGTGTAAGGTTGATGAGCTGCGAAGGTGAACAGCTCCCATATGACGACTCCAAACGACCAGCATTCTAGAGACGATTTCATGTAATTACCGCAGATTTGTAACTTATAATTGCTTTCTCGGTTATGCAAGCAGTTGTTTCGTCGCTACACTATCATGCACGAACTTGAACTCGAACTTTCTCAGCTCGTTACGATAAAAGTAGAACATGTACAAACAAATGCGGTATTTGGGCCGCCCATGGCTCCCCTTCTAACTCGAGGCCATATGCCTATCATAAAGTTTCCTATCGTCTTGAAATCCAAATTTGTTTCTTGAGAGATGCTCTGCTTAGAGATTATCTGGTACGTATATTTCAATTAACGCATTAGGTCCTACATTCCGCTCTGGTTCAAACTATAACTTGGTAAAAGAATGAAATCAACTATGCTTCGCCTGCTGGACTCCAAATGGTTAAAGATTGTAATTATATTCTGCCACACTTTAGCATATAAAGGCGATCAATACGAAGCGCGTTGTACCTCCTAACTCTGCAAAAAAAGCTGAAGCCATTACCAAAGTGAGATTGTTGCTTAATAAAGTGCAGCTCCCTACCACGAATCGCCACTGTGCCGACTTATGGACCGCATATAAAACAACTATAGTAGCGATCTGCGAATTTACAGCAATTACATGAAATATTCACCGGATTGAATTGTACAGCGGCCAAACACAAGAGACTCGAGTGCCGTGTTTCGAATCGGAATGCCGTAACGATTTTTCCAAATTGTGTAAGCATCGTCACCATCGTAAAGTCTTCGCGATAATCCGAAATCAGCTATTTTCAACGTAAAATCAGATTTCAGGAGTATGTTGCGAAGAGCAACATCTCGGTGTAGCACCTAAAAACTTTCCATTTCCGAATACCATTACTGCTTCTTAATATAAATTAGCTTTGTAGCATTAGGAAGACTCTAAGTGAGAGACCCGGATACAATGAGGCTCACATAGAGAGCGTGGAAATTCATCGAAGCAGGTTTAGAACAACGTGCGCAAACGATCTATTTTCCATACCAGTCTTTCATGTGATTCACCCTATGTAACTGCCTATAATTCTTACAAGCATCACGACTCACAATTACCAAGTTTAGTCAGAAGACCTATTCATTACTCTGTAAGAAAGTATCAGAAGACATTGTAATGCAGAGATTTCATAGCATGATATTCTTTTTTGCAATCGAAAAAATGTTAGAATGAAGCAATGTTACAGCGTTATAGGAAACTATATATTCGTATAGTAGAACAAACCTTTCTTTTCGTGAGAAACTGCAAGCCTCTCGCGATTTGGAGCGCGAACCATATTAGATCACTTGTCGTGATCAAGCCACTATTCCTTCGCGATTCAAATTTCTCTTGCCAGGTCGGATCGCATTGTATAGTGAACGCAAACGCCAGAGAAACCGGAATACATTCCAAGCAAACTGTTTGAATTCTAGCAAGATACGATACTAAGCGCGATTTAAACTTCATTATGGGCACTTTTTATTTGTGGCTGATGGGGACTCCAATTTCTGAAAATTTGAGCGCGAAATGAGCATTTGGCATAGGAGAATCTTAGAATAATGAAAGTGAGCAAAAGCATCTCGTTTTTTCCGCTAAAGCTTCGACAGTTCGTTGATAGTACGAAACTCCGCCCACAAACTTATGACACAGGACGCTCTCGCACTTGTGTTGCATAGCAACAGAGGATCAGTTACCATGCAACACGCTACATTTTATGATCAGGTTTTATGGATTAATCATCCAAATTCGGTTCCGATTCATGTTCTCATGATACCCCAAAATTGTGCTATACATAATACGTGTAG
>NIUQ01001961.1:0-25561 GCA_002796945.1 Plectus sambesii
CTTGACAGTTGCTGACGTGATCGTCACTTTGCCGGGAGTGAAATTCTCCAGATTTATTCGCAAAGAAGCAACGCTAGGGCACGTTTGATTCACAACAACCACCACAGGAGCAGCAGCTGCAGCGACAGGTTGCTCTATGATAGTACCTGGTTGCTCTGCAGTAATGCGTAGTTGTCCAGCGATATCAGCTAAAATCAAACCAATTAGAATATGATTTGCACGGTACTGCTTGAATAATAATTATAGTGTTACTAGGGAAAACTCTGAAAGTAACTCTATACTACACCGAATTTTTATGTGCAAACACTGCTCGGCCCAATAGGTTGGGATCGCACTGAACAAGTCGAGAAAGGATTTATTTTAAGCAAGACTTCGAGAAGCATATTTTCGAATATCTCCAGTCGATTCGTGATCCTTGACAAACCGAGACTTGGAATAGTTCCTCCCGAAGAAACGGCCTCGTTGGCGGTAACGGTGATCAACGCTACTTACCAATAATTTTTGTTTCACAGTAGGTACCGAAGAATCCCGTAGTGTCACAATTGCAAACAACTTTCCCTTGTGCGTTCGAACAAATTCCGCCATTCAAACAGTAACTTGGACCGCAAACGTCGAAGCCAGGTGGCCCTCTTGCCCCAACGCTGCCTTTTGGCCCACGATGTCGTAAAACAGGAATTGTTAGTATTCTATGTTGTGAATGTAAATGTCGCAAGTTTTACAGCTATTACTTTAGTAAATTAAACTTAGCTTCAATGCAACGCGCTAGCGAACAGTTTACATTAAATCAAAAGCTACTGCTTTATATTGACACTAAACTGATAATTATCTTTGAAAGTTACTAATATCTATTGATAACTTATCTTTAGCACCCCGTTCTCCACGAGCTCCTGCTTTAGGCGTCTCACTGCTCATGAAGTTTTTCAAATTATTCCAAGATTTCTCTTGATAGAGTCTCAAGTAGCGTAGCTTTTGGTGTAAATGATCAATTTCATTGTCAAGATCTTGTGTTTGTTCGATTATAGTATCTATTTCAAACTCCTGAAAGTATCTCTTCTAACAATTAGTGAAGAAAGTCGATTATGAAAGGATAAATCTGGTCAATGATCAAACTACGCTAAATTTCGGCAATCAATGAACATCAGAATTTCTCCCTTGTTTTCTTGTTCCAAAATAAGCGTTCTATAGTCGGAAAATGCGAATAGATTGGTTATACATACGATACTGAATATAAAGTAAAAACAACTGATTGTTCCTATGGAATCGCTTACCAGCTGCTGACGTTTTTGATGCAACTCGTCGCAACAAATATCAATATCATAGTCCTCGATGTCATAAAATTGTCCATTGCTTACTACAATAAACAAAGCTGCGAAAATGAGAAAGGATATGTCGTATAGCATTATTTTCAGCAACGTCGCTTCGTCGAATTCACTTGAATAATAAGGATCAAGAAGAGACGCAGTCGCTTCTACCAAGCAATCGTAATAAATAAAGTAATACTGTGGAAGAAAATAGTTACTTTCTTCGTAATAAAATAGCTACACAGAGGTGAGCAAGCAAAGACTGCAGGTAGCAATCAACGACTATACTAGCGTCATTGATTGACGTTGGCTATCAGTTCAAAGTTTACTTTGAACGGTGCGAAAGGAGTTATGAATAAAATAGTGGCGGTGTTCCTTTGCACTTATCGCTCTTCTGTTTTACGCTAAAATAAGCATTGGGCCAAGGTGCAATCGATTCGGTTTCATAAATCTGCAGAGTGAACTAGGCAACACAATTTTGAAAACGTTGCTAGCATACAGTTTAGCCAAAAATATGAAAACATATTTATTGTTAACAAGTATTCATCAAATAAACAACAACAAATAAATATATGATTACATCTTTGTCAATGCTTAGTACTAAATCCATTATTATTAATAACAGCCTTACAACAAAGTGGCACAGAGTCTACAAGCTTTTCACAAACATTAGTGGGAATACTCTCCCAGGTCTGCCTTGATTGCAGCAAACAGGGCATCCTGATTGAAGAATTTTTGGCCTCCTATCCGTCTCCGTATCTCATCCCATAGATGCTCAATCGGATTGTGGTCAAAGTATTGGACGGGCTACTCGACTACGGAAATATTGTAGGTTTGAAACCACTCTGTCACTAGCGGCGTGTTCTTGGATTTACTGTCGTACTGAAAAGTTCATCCATGACCCATTTTCGTTGTGGAAATGTGAACGTTCCATTTGCTAGGGCGTGTATAATATTGTCTGTCACTCGCTCTTCGTCCCACTAATTGATTCTGTTTCTCCGATCGCCGCTTGAACAGTCGTTGACTCAATTCGATCGCGCTTCCTTCTCTTTTCCTCCTTCTCGAACTTCAACCCCTCCTGTCATTTCCTGACAAGATCTTCTATGCTTTAAACTAAATCAACCGCTCGTTATGATGAAAACGCGTAGAACATAGCATGAGTCTCTCGCGGCTTTTCGACTGCTTTCCCTGGCTAAATCATTCCTACCTGCCTCACTCTTCGTTTCCACGTCCGTATGGCATACGGTATGGCCAAGGATTAAGCCATATTCCGCGAAATCTAAATTTTTTTGTCAAATGGGCCATGGTTCTGAATAGAAAACTCGATGCTGAGAAAAATGCTCTTTTAAATTACCGGTATGACGCAGAAGCAAATGACATTATTTTATATCGAGATTAACAGGAGAACGCGTAAAACAAATTTTGAGCAAACATTCGTAATGACATAATGATTATGGCATAAGTGTCCTCGCGTTGGGGATCCGTCTGGGATTTGAACACCCATATACAAAGGTACGTTTCTAGCTCAGTGAATCGCCAAAAAACAGAATTACTGCAGTAGTTTGGCATACATAAAGCATTCAATAAGGGCACTGAATAAAGAGAGCAAATTAAAGAACAGAACTGGAAGCAATATGATGCTGACAGAAAGAAAGCTTTGCGCGAGTACTAGTCCTTGAATATAATCCCGCAAATTATTTTACCTCACCTCAGGTAAGAGGGCGTTTAAGAAGTATCTTAAATTTATGAACACTACGTAGCCATCACTAAAGTAACCAGTTATTAACCAACGTAGTCACCGTCCATTCCCAAAAATTCGTCCTTTTTTCCTCCAGCTATACAGGCTGTCTCTATATAAGGCCGAATATAAGGCCGCCAAAGAAAACAAGCAATTTTAAATTTTGAGAAACTTTTTGAACGCCCTCATATTAGCTGAATTGAGTGAACTGGTTTTATACACAATTAAGGCCGTGTTTATGCTTCCAAGATGATACAATGTCCCGGATGTGAAGCGCGATAATAGCTTGGTTATACATTTTAATAGCAGAAAAGAGTTTTAGATCGAAAAGTACTGCACCAAAATATTTGACTACTTATCATCAACTTCATTCTGCTCACTATCGGCAAATTGAGTACTTTTTGACTTCTGGCCACACGAATCTGGTTCATCCAAAGTGTGCGGAGCGCAAGGGTTGGGAGGGACGTCAAGGGGCAGTAACTTCTTCATCAATTTATCTTGCACATCATCGACAGAGTTGAGACGTTTCCGTAACCGAAGAAAGTTGGAATGGTTTTCCGATCCTTCTATGGACGGCTGAGTGCCCGGGGGTGGAGGAGGCCAAGTATACTGACAGCCGCCCATTTCTACCGACGCATTGCGATGGTATTCTTCCTCAATTCTGTAAAACGATTGCCACAGCGACAGCACCAGCTCTGTTGCGAATATTACCCCCGAATGCATCGTGATCATGCGGATTATAAAAGCGCCGTCTCTTTTCAAGTAAGTTGACAGGAACTTGTCAATATCTTTTCTGCTTGCTGAAAAACAAATAACAATCAAGATTACGAGTATAATGTATTGCTTTTCAATGCGCCTCTTATTAGTAATAAATTATTACCATTATCGTGGCCGTGCGCTGCTAGTACAAATTTAAGACCCCACTTACCTATTCAAAATAAATAAATAGTTAATTTCAAAAGTATTAAAATGTAATCAGTGTTAAATCAATAAATTATTTCACATTTAGGGGTACAGATGCAAAATGAAAGATTTCCAAGCAGTTTAATAAGCATTCCAGTGAGTACAAAATGCTATGAGTAATTATGAAATTGTAGCGAATTAAGGATAGAAAAAGTTCAAACTTATTAACTGACCATCTGGATCGAATGGCATTTCACTCATATCCATATGTCGAGCAATTAAGCGCTTGTTGGGACTTGGCAAAATTATTACTGCCATCCAAAAGAGGACGCTGAGTGTTGTCAACACCACCAATCCAACATACCTAAACAAATACTTAAAACAATTAACAAAAGTATTATATCATATTATGGACGCAATAAGCGTTATACAATACCAGTTGCCTAATTTTTCTTGCATATGAACCTGGGATTAAGGAGGAATAGAAGTCGAAAACTATTTATTGATACATAGGAGAATTGATGTTAAATAACATAAGTGGGATTTTTACTTCTCACTTCTGAATTTAATTTTTTCTATATAATTATTACTACTCAGGGAAGTTCATAATTACTTCTAAGAATATAAATGAACTCAGGAATTCACTATGGGAATAAGTTAACTTTGAACTTGGTGCTCTGATCACATTTCATAGCGCAATTAAATAAACGAAGGCTAAAATGCAGAACTGCTGGCGTATTTTAGATCTGATCATACTCTAGTATGCAAGTAGCAAAATTTCATGGATATAAACCATTGCTATATTGTGATTTTGACAATAAACAACACAAAAACAATTTCAGCTCATGCGCATGTATTTAATACTTGCAAACTACAAAAGCATAGCCAGCAACTAAATGAAGAGCCTAATGAAAACAAAGAAGTATTTCCGGGCTTGTATGACATATTGCAAAATCCAGATGAATTCTAAATAACTGCAAAATTAGCTCACACATCAAAAACCAAATATGAAGAGTTTGCTTTGACTATGACCACTTAGCAAGTGATCAAATCTCTGTTTACCTCAACTGATAGCCCTGAGTTTATAATGCAGTAATGTTTATCATAAGTTAAATCTTGAAGAAAAGCCAATTTTATGTTGATATTTGATATGCAGTTGAAACAGTTCACGTCAAACATCTGTAACTTTTTTACGTATACAGCTTAAGATTGCCATCATAATGGTTTTATATTTTACTCCATTTACATGATGGATTTTGTCTGAAACCCATGATGAAAATGGGCAGAAAATCACAAACGGACACATAGTTATTGAGCATGGTCAAATGCGAGTCCACAAGTTGCAGTTGTGAACCAGATAATAATGGAATAATCAAGAGAGCTCTGCTTACCAGAACCATAAAAAGACGAAAATCTTCTCATTGAACATGTTTATTACCAAGACGCACTGGCCTGTATGCGTTTGCACATTACCCATTACTCGCACCTTAAATAATAGTTGATAAAGTTGATCGATATCATGGATTATATAACTAAGAATGTCAGATGTAGCCTGCATCTGGGTCGCTTATAGAGTAAATCTGCAGGATCAACTGACAAATGTGGCAATAAAAAGAACATTCTAATTGAATTTCGACAGATCATGTCTGTGCATAAAGCACATGTATAAACCATTCTGCTCACAGCGTTCAAACTTGCTTTACACCAAAAGATAGCTAAGATGGCATTATCAACGTAATGATTGCTTGATGCTCTTCAAAACGTCAGTATGAGATTTGTAGGATAAACCCAGCCCACGCTAAGTCAAAATTTTCCGATCTGTTACAAGAAATCTCAGACTGAATAAGACAAACAGCTTCCAAAGTCTATAGCATTCCATCTGGTCAATTTACGCACATTAAAGCCAAGAAATAACAATCAGTCTAGGTCAATAATGCTGTTAGAGCAATGAAAGGCGAAATCATCATTGCCAATTACGGTGCCTGGCTCAGTTTTTTGTTACTAAAAGAAAATTTTGATCCAATATATCATAACCTTGATTGATTTGAACTAGAATGAAAAAATTGGTAAATCTTCACTCAATATATAATTTTGATACCGCTTACTTCAAAATCACACAGAGTAACTCGAGGAAATACACCTGACTTCTCCCATGCCGTTCCATTTAGAAGATCAGTCAGCACACCGAAACCATACCAGGGGTGGCTTTTAGTCGCCAAAACTCTGAAAAATACGAATTCTATTTTGTCGCAGGGTAAAATAAAAGCTCATGTCATGCCTGAGTAATGCACCACTACAGTTGTAGGACTCTTCAGTCATTCTTAACAGGCAGGCAAAACCCATAAAAAGGCGGCTAAAGTATGAGCATGAAGTGCCACAAGGATTTCATTGGCATTAGAGTCCTGGACAGAAATTGACAAAATTAGAATTTCGTTCTCTTTTTCAGAGATGAAAATAATAATTTTGTAGTTTAAAACCTTTCTCAGTTTTAGTTGAAGCATAATTGAGGATACTCTTTCGCCAAAACTGTATTAAAGTATCTGTCTCTGAAAGAGAATAGATTCGTTCTTGTCATCATAAACAGATTAGATCGTGTTTACAGTGTTTAGCATAGCTATCATTGCCTAACTTCAAGAAATGAGCATTTTAAGCTACAGTTTAATATTGGACCGCCCTCCTAATTATGCACACGTCATAATGCAGTTAATGCCTTGCAAAATGCAATATATACAAAGGGCCGGTTTCACATCGCGTACTTTAAGTAAAGTCGGACTTGACGCAATGATAAAAGATAGGCCTTAAGTACGACTTTAGCTAGTGTACGCGATGTGAAACCGGTCCAATATTGCATTTGGGCTTCAGCAAGCCCAGCTTGGCATACAGAAATATTACAGTGCCCCCTAAGTAACGCCAGTATCATTTCTGATAAATAAAAGAGCTTACTTATTCATTAAGAACAGCTGAAGACAGACATTGGTCAGATAAAACAACTTGGTGAGCAAGTAGATTGCGGCAACAAAGGAAGTTGAGTAGAGCACATTGAGGGGGCGCATAATCTTGTGTGGTGTAATCTGCTTCTTCTGAAGACGACGATGAAAACGCAATGCCCCCTGCAGATGGGAAGTCATTGCCTTGATATTCGACTCTTTGATATCTGGCTTAATGTTGTTTGCGTCAGACGCCAACTTCACAATCTCGTGAATCTTGATACCTGACGATAAAATATCCTTTTAAGGCTAACGAGCTATTACAGGCTCTTCATTCGTTATTAGTCTTCGTTGCATTATATATCATCACTTTTGCATTCTAGTTGAAAGCAGATATACCGACTTGCATGCATAACTATGAAACTGGAATGTAAAGAGGACATATAGTGAACGATCTTGTAATTCTGGCGACTGTTAGTAAGATGTTTCTGATACTTACGCACAATATATGAATATGATGCCTATTGCCAAAAATAATGTGCAAAACAACAAAGAAGCGTAGAAATCGACTGTTCATGTACTAATAAATGCTCTCTCTCGCAAATCGGATTTGAAACTTTTCAACGATAACTTCCCATTAAACTGTGGACAAAACTTGTAAATTTGAATACCATTATTCAATCCTGAACCATCAAAATTCATAAATGCTAATTGAACGCTACAATGTAAAATCATGCTTCTTGACTATAGCAAAGCTAAAACCATATTACAAAGCATGCATTTCTCCTAAAACGAAAAAAGGATAAGATCGGATAAAACTAACCAGAATATCCCGCCATATACTTCCAAAGAAGACTCGGCAGTCGAAAGCAAGCCGCCTGAATCAGGAGAAAGAAAGGAACCCATTGGTAATAGGGTATTTTCCTATCACGACGCTCTGATTGCGCCATGCCGGCAACCACGGTGGTAAATGGCACATAATACGTGTCCTCAGCCCAACAGTAGCTTTCTGCATACTGAAAAACTATTTATTAATCGGCGGATTCAATTGAAATAAACAATCATAATTCAATCTGAATCAGACATGGACGCTCATTAGGCTTAGACTATGTTTACACTTAGGGTTTGTCCAATTTAATTCGCACTATTCAAAATTTTAAACATAACACTGGCTTCACTAATAAATACCATTACAATAATCGTATAGCAAAATATTTTTATTCTCGTTTTATAGGTTAAGATAAGTGTAAAAAACCTCAGGGGCAAGCTGACTTTAAGGAGTATGTCACCAAGCTGTTATCCCAAAGATTCTGTTTTATGGTTCAGGTGTAACGGGTTTTGCGGCTTTAGAGCTTTTCTTTGACTGGCTCTTTTAACGCCTTTCACTTTTGAAATTAAGAACTGTTAGGTCAACGAGCAGTCATAGTGTTTCCTACTGCCGGTTGCCTCACACAATCACGAGATCTTTAACGAGCGCGTCATCATTAAAAGTTTTAGTGAATAGACTGTTCAGTTTAGCCAATAATAATAAAAAACGCGAATGATGGCGTGAATTATGTACGGTCAGACCACAATCAACCCGATACTTAACCAAAAGAGCTTTCACCTATGCACATAACAAGCCATACGGAATGTTCATCCAGTCAGCCAGCACAATTCAACAGAAACTGCGCTCAGATAATCTTCTCAAAACTGGTCAGCTCACCTGTTCCGCTGAGCTGGGGAGACCGTCAGGTATTATGCATTCAATTGGTCGACCACCAAACTGCTTAAAGCTGACGAGGATAGACAACGCAATGAGCAGGTTGGTGGTGAAATAGGCGTGCAATCGATCAATAAAGTCTCGATCGTCCACTCCACCGACATAAGTCAGCATAGACAGAACTGTAGTCAGCACCATCTTGTCAGCTGGCGACGGTCCACGGCCGCCGCTGAATTGCTCACTGGTCACAGTAATTTGTCATTGACGAAACGTACCACCTAAATATGATGTAAACATATTACGTGGCATACTAAGAATTAATGTGCGCGTTTGTTATTCAGAAGTGATTCGAAACTCCGCGAAATGGCATATTTCAAGAAAGGCAAAGAATTTCATGTAATTTTCCGCGGTAAATAGTTTTCCAAGAGCATCTACTTCTACTTAGTTTCCGCTTTACTGAGTTTCTCGAAAATTCTTGGTTAAAATTCGGTAAAGTAACTTTTTACTTGGCCAGTTTTTTATGCGCATATACCGCTCGGTCAACCAACTCTGAATCACGCAGACATATATCAAGAAGGTCTTATTATTGACAGCGCCTTAATGAAGATATTTTCGAGCGGCTAAGATAGACTCTTTGACCTTAAGAATTCGGGACTCGGAATGGTTCATCCCGAAAAAGTGGCCTCATTGGCGTTTACAGATATCAGCGTCGCTTACCAATCATTCTGGTCTCGCAGAAGGTACCGAAAAATCCCGTAGTGCCACACTGGCACGCAACTTTCCCTTGTGCGTTCGAACAAATACCGCTAAACAAACAGTAAGCTGGACTGCAAACGTCGAAGCCAACGCTGCCTTTTGGCCCATGATGTCGTAAAATCAGGTTGTTAGTATTCTATATTGTGACTGTGAATGCCACAAGTTTTGCAGCTATTATTTTAATTTTTTAAGATTAAATCTGAAAAGTAGCGCCCCAGCGAACAGTTAACAATATTTGAAAAACTTTGCTTTGTATTAAACATTTAACTGCTAATAATCTTTGAAACTTATTTATTCACATAACTTTGACACCTCGTCCTTCACCAACTAACGCTTTAGGCGTCTAACGGCGCATGAAGTATTCAAAATATTCCAAGATTTCTCTTGATAGCGTCGCTGCCAGTATGCCGTGACATGGACCAAAATGAAGGTTATTGAGTTAAAGCATCTCTCTGATTATTCATACGGAACTGCGGCGACTCGTTCTTTGTTCACAAAACACAGAGGCCTGTTTAATAAAACTGTTTGAACCGTAACTTTTTAAATAACAGCTGAGGGATAGCGCAGGACAGTTCGGCACGTGAAGGCACAACTGACCAGTCGCCGCACTTCCCGTAATTATAATTGTAACTATTGCAGTTTATGAAAGAGACCATAGTGCAGAAAGTACTGCGCGTCAAGTATGGTATTTTATTAATCGTGACTACATAACATAAAAAGCATCATTATATTGCTGAAAGGCACATGGAAGTCATTCTAAAATATTCCGTACGACTGCATTCAATAAAGTGAACAGAAAATTGTTAAACTCATTTACTCGCTATCCACTTTTTTGACAGTAAATGGAAAAGATCCGCTCACATCTTTATACATATATGAATAACACGAAAGTGACATGGGATTATCGAAGGATACGGCACTGTGCCACAAGAAAAACAAAATAAGCTACAGCACGAATCGCTGATAATTGAGATCGTAACAGTACGTGAACAATACGCCTCATCCGCCCGTATTGCGTTAGAACACGCCACACGCGCATGCACAACATACTGTAGTAATTCAACCCATGCGCGTGTGGCGTATTCTGACGCAATACGGCCGAACGATCCTCCTCGTACGATCGTAACAACAAAAAAGGAAAACATTCTCATACGAATAAATACAGAAGCTAAAATACAACAACAAAATCGCTGAGCTATACACCATTTCCACTTTAATTTGGATACTTCTTAAAGATCAAATTCAACAAGTGTCCAGTGTTGTTACTATTATTCCTGGGTAGGCCGGAAAGTTTTAGGTCCATTTTCAACATAAGATAGTACTAAAAAGACGTAAAGCTTTCCGACCAATCCAATAATATGTCTAATTTGATTTGGGAAGCATCCAATTCACGGCAGAAATGGTCTATATACATATGCAACACATTTTTCACATCGACTAGGCAGGATAGAACTTTAATGATATCCCGCCTTTAACCCAAACAACTTACTGCAAAAGCAATGATACAGTTCTAGCTCGCTGAAACACAAATTACTGCAGTAGTTTGGCAACCATAAATTCGCTGAATCAAGAGAGCAAACGAAAAACATGAACCGGAATCAATATTATGCTGAAAGAAAGCTATGCGCGAGTACTAATTCAAGAATAGAATCGTACAAGTCATTTTTCATCACCTTAGCTATTAAATGAATCAAGTGAACCGGTTGTACAAGATGAAGGCCTTGTTTATACTTCCGACATAATACAATATGCTGGATGTAGCGCTTGATTGTGGTTTAGTTTAATAATTTGATGACAGCAAAAAACTTTAAATCATAAAAAACTCCTAAGTTATACAGATAATGTATGATATAATAACGCAATATCATGCTAAACATGCTAAAGAGCACGTATTATTTCGGAAGTATAAATGACAGTATTCCCTTTCTGCATTTTGCTTTTTTTGACAGAATAACTGATCAATTTCTCTTTTTCCTATGTCGAGGAAAAAGAAATGACGAGGACAAAACTGATTTTCTGGCTCTCTGTACAACAAAGCGAAAAAAAGTAAGCGCAGAAAGGTGCACCGAAAGTATCAAAACGACATAAGAGACTCGCACCATAAAGTTCGACTAAATATCATCAACCTCGTTATCATTACTAAGAGCGAATCGAGTGCCTTTTGACTTTTGCCCGCCCGAATCGGGCTGGTCCAAAGTGAGCGGGGCGGAGGGCTTGGGAGGAACATTAGGGGGCAGTAACTTCTTCGTCAATTCATCCTGCACATCGTCGGCGGACTTGGGACGTTTCCGTAACCGGAGAAAGTTGGAATGGTTATCCGATCCTTCTACGCCCGGTTTCGTCTCTGGGGGTGGAGGAGGCCACAAAACGGGATTGCCGCCTGTTTCTATTGATATACTGCGGCGGTAGAGTTCCTCAATTCCATAAAAGGAGCGCCACAGCGACAGCACCAGCTCCGTCGCGAATATTACCCCCGAATGCATCGTGATCATGCGGATAATAAAAGCGCCATCGCTTTTCAAGTATGTTGACAGGAACTTGTCAATTTCGTCTCTGCTGGCTGAAAGTTTACTTGTCAAGAATACGAGTATTAAATGTATCGCTTTGACAATGCGCAACGAATTAACAATGTCCGAATTGCATGTTGTTGGCGCAAAAGTAAGATTTCCCCATAATTTTTCTAATATATCTATAGCATGTTTCATAAAGTACCGGAAACAGAAGCACTATCAAATCAGTAATGTAGTTGGTAAATTTGAGATATGCAGGAGAATTTTTAAAATACTATTTCTCTTATACCGGTAATTTTGGCGGATCCCCCAGTAGCGGTATGAACGAATTTTACTAATAGATGTAGAGTTCAATATTTGTGACCATATTCATTATCAGAAAAGAGTATAAAAACCTATGAGGAATAACAAAATTATCGTAAAAACGGAAATAGTGGCACCGGCCAATATATCCATAAATAAGTTATAAGGAATTAGACTGGAAAAGTTCAAATTCTATTTATTTCGCTAAATAACTGACCATCAGGATCGAATGGCATTTCACTCATTTCCATATGCCGAGCGATTAAGCGCTTGTTCGGACCTGACGCAATCGTCACTCCCATCCAGTAAAGGAAGCTAATTGTCGTCAACACTAACAAGCCAACATACCTAAACGAATACTTGAGAATGAATGACAAATTGTTATACTACTTTGCAGATGCAATATGCAATGTCAATTAATCGAATTTTCTTGAATATGAACCTTGGATTAAGGAGAACAAAGTGATGAAATTATTTTATGATTCATGTGAGAAATGATGTCAAATAACATAATATGACTTTTCGTTTCTCATTTTTAGCTATATCATTAATACTATTCAAGGATATTCATAACTATTTAATATACAAATTGTAAATCAGTTTCTATGCTAAACGAGTGAAAACATAAAATTGCATTTCACTATGAAAATAAGTTCTCTATGCACTTTGTCTATACTATAAAAAAGGATCATAACAGAAAGTTGAGAAGGATATGATGCAAAATAGATATTTCATATGCATTAAATAAAAATTTCCCGACTTATTAAAGATAAAAATGTCCAACGGATACATTTAGTTTCAATGCATGATCGAATGTCGAATGATTGAAAGTTACTATTTGCAAGCATGAAATAAGTATAATATTGAAGAGAGATCAACTTACCAGAACCATAAAAAGATGAAAATCTTTTCATTGAATATATTGATTACCAAGACGCACTGGATTGTATGCGGTTGCACATTGCCCATTACTCGCACCTAAAATGATGATTGATAAAATTAATCAATATCATAGAACATATAAATAAAGCTTTCAGACATAGACTGCGTCCAGGTGTATTTCAAGGTAATTTAGCAGAATCAAGTGACAGTTGATGCGTTTAATAGCACATTTTCAATACTTTTATCAGATATAGTGTAAAAATCTGTATGTTTTTATATATTGGTACCTTAAATCTAATCATTCATAGCATTCAAACTTGCCACACAATTGAGTATGCTAACATGGCAATGGGCCGGTTTCATATCGCGTACTTTAACTAAAGTCGGACTTTACGCAATGATAAAGGATAGGCCTTAAGTCCGACTTTAGTTAAATTACGCGATGTGAAATCCACCCAATATCAACTATCAAATTGCTTAGTGCTCTAAAAATATCATGGTATACTTTAAAGCATAAATCCAGTCAAAATATTTAGTAAGCTTAATTTCTGACCAAGAAAAAAGATATTTTAAGCACCGCCCAGTAAATAAATTTCTTTTTATTTTCGCTTACCTCAAAATCACACAGTGAAACTCGCGGAAAAACACCCGTCGTCTGCCATGTCGTTCCATTTAGAAGGTCAGCCAGTGCACCAAAACCATACCAGGAGTATGAATCAGTCGCCAAGAATCTTAAAAAATACAAATCACACTTTGTCACTAAGTGAAACAGATGGTCATCTAATACCAAAGTAATGCACCACTAAAGTTTAGCACTCTCAGCAAATCCTTAACTTGTAGGCTATACATATAATAAAGACAAAGTATGGGCGCGAGCTGTTCTTACGAGTAATTTAATTCATCAGCCTCCGAAAGTTCGGTAAAAATAGATAATATCAGATATTATGTTTACTTTCTTAGAGACAAAAAATAATTTGTTTATAGCTAACAATTTGACAGAATCCTGGTTCTGACATTACTTAAGTTCAGCCAAGTGCTTCAGCAAAGCCAACTTAGCATAAAGTAACACTGCGCCGTCCCAAAGTAACGCAAATACCATCCCTGATATACCATTTCCACTTCAATAAGGACATTTTCCAAACAGAGTTTGAAACTTTCCCAATCAAAAAAGACATTTCCCGTATTAATTTGACTAGAAAATGTCCTTTCTAATTTGGAAAGTGTCCTGTTTGCTTTGGAAAATGTTCTTATTAAAGTGGAAATGGTATAAATAAAAGAACTTACTTATTCATAAAGAACAGCTGAAGACAGACATTGATCAGATAAAGCAGCTTGGTGATCAAGTACATTGAGGTAACAAAAAACGCTGAATAGGGAAGATTAAGGACGCGCATGACTTTATGCGGGGTAATCTGCTTCTTCTGAAGACGACGATGAAAACGCAATGCCCCCTGCAGATGGGAAGTGAGCGCCTTTATATTCGACACCTTGATATCTGGCTTGATGTTATTCGTATCAGACGCCAACTTCACAATCTCGTGGATCTTAATGCCTAAAGATACGCGATTATTATGAGGTTTAAGAGCTTTTACAGGCTCTTCAATCGTAATTCGTCTCCTTTGCATTCCAATTCGTCACTATTGCATTCTACTTGAAAGCAGAGAAGCCGATTTGAATGCATTACTGTGAAACTCGAATGTAAAGGGGAGAAATAATGAGATATCCTGTAAATTTAACGACTGCTGGTATTTTTTATTTATAGTATTTTTGATATTTACGCACAATATAAGTTCATGATGAATATTGCATATAAAAATCTGCAAAAACACCAAAGGCTAGAAATCGACTGCTCATGTACTAATAAATACCATCTCTCGCAAACTGGAATTGGAACTTTTTAACAATAAGTCCCCATGAAACTGGGACAAAATTTTAAAATTTTAAAAACTTTCATCCAATCCTATACCAATAAAAATCATATATATTAATTGCACGCTACAATAGCCATGCTTTTTAACTATAGCAATGTCTAACAGCATACTACACAACATGCATTTTGTCTACAACTAAGATAAAGAGAAGAACGGATTAAACTAACCAGAATATCCCGCCATATACTTCCAAAGAAGACTCGGCAGTCGAAAGCAAGCCGCCTGAATCAGGAGAAAGAAAGGAACCCATTGGTAATAGGATATTTTCCTTTCACGACGCTCTGATTGCGCCATGCCGGCAACCACGGTGGTAAATGGCACATAATAAGTGTCTTGAGCCCAACAGTAGTTTTCTGCATACTGAAAACAAAATTTATCAATAGGCTGGTTCAATTTGTATAAACAATCATAATTCAATCTGAATCAGACATGGACGCATGTTAGGTTAACTAATAAATTCAGTTACAATAGTCAGAGAGGCAAAAATTGTAGCTCTCCTATTATAGGTTTAGATAAGCATAAAAAGGCTCAGGGGCTAGCTGACTTTAGGGTGTACACGTCACCAAGCTAAAATTCCAAAGATTCTGTTTTCCGGTTCAGGTGTAACAAGTTTCTATTTGACTGGCTCTTTTAATGCCTTTTCACAACCAAAATTAAGGCATGCAGACTCTAGCAGAAAGTGAAAATGCCAAAAGCTTCAAACCGGAAATACTAATATTGCAGATGCTTGATAAATGCGGCTATTTCTATACTCACACTTCTCAAACTTACTACAATAGACAAACCGAGATAATAAAGCTTTTGACTTGATTCTGAGTTGATATATGTACCTGGATTTACTATAACTGGCACTTATTTTGTGAAAATTAGGTTAATTTTATCACGGTGGAACAAATTGTCTGAATATTGCCGTTCACTACCTCTTGGCAACCAACGAACATACACTGGTCAGTACCAGAGCAAGTTATTGGAGATGATGAAAAAGTTTGATATCCTGTGATCAGAGCAAATGAAACCAATAGCAAAGAGGTAAAGACATGTACAGCATCAACATGGTCACCGTCCTTTGGTTTCAAGCCCTTCTTATTCGTGAATGAACTCAAAAACTTCAGTGAAACGTCAAGCACCATCTTGAAGCAAAGGCCGTGAAGAAATTAGTTATCCCATTGAAGTTTTTACTAAAATTTTCTAAAGTTATCGATGTTCTAAAATAAAATACAACGCGATATTGCACAAACATATTCTATAGGTATTCTAGCTGCAGCTCAATTAAACCCTGTGTAATGTTTGAAAAACCCTAAGACATGGATAACAACTTTCAGCACATACAACCATATTTTATTGATAAGCAAATCGTTCTACATTACATTTTCTATATACAAAGTTGCGCACTTTTACAATATTAGCGAACCTACCGGGTTTTTCTGAAAAACCGTCCCCCTGTGGACGTTTTTCATGAGGCTGTAAAACAGCGTCTAACACTGTATCAGTGCAAACAGTATCTTGAATTGAAGCTTAGCATGCCTATTTTCAAATAAAACTTGCTTCACTTTAAACTGATTCTCAGAAAAAATTTTACCGTTCATCAAAAAAGATCAGAGGGGGGGGGGCGGTTTTTCGGAAGAACTCGGTAGTAAGTTTATCATATAAGTCCGTTATTACTGATAAGTATTACTTTTCCAATAAAACCCTACGGTCAACAGTCCCTGGATAAACATTTGTCAAGCCAGACGCTGCGATAATGGCTGTTGCCTAAAAATGAAAACTGCCTCCTTTATTGATACTGAAAATATCCTATAGTCATAGAGTTAAGGTGAGGTTAGAGAACGCAATAATGAGATGCAGGACTGCGTCAATAGAAAGCTGCGCTAGTCGCGTTTGGTTTTACAACGGCCACAAGGCCAGCTGAACGGTGTAGTAAAAAGAGCGCAACTCCGCCTGCGCGATTGCAACAGACAGATAGAAAGTAGGTTACTCAGAGTTGCGCTGGGTAACGGCTGAGCAGTATTGCGTCAAACGTTGTTGACTGTTTTCACGAGTGCCCGTGATGTAAAATATATCTTTACGATATTGCAAATATTGGTTTCACAATTTTCAGTGTTTGTCAAAAATACTGATGATTCAAACATTACTCAGCTACTTAGGTAATCAATAGATTTTCAAAAAATTGTGTCTATCACGCTTTTTTTGTATGGCATCCTTATTTTACATCTAAATGATCATGTAGAAGGGCGCTACTGACAGACAGAGTTGGACCTTGTGACACCTACAGAAGCATCTAGCTGCTGAATGCAGCAAATATTATCAAGAGAATTAAGCAATAAAGTGAACAATTTGTAGTGAAAGGAAACTGAAAGTGATCACGGCTGTATCAAATTCCTGTCGTACTTAAGAGAAAATATTATCTAGAAAAACCTTACTACGCCTAAGCCGTTTCAAGCAATAGAAATAATACATAACATCAAGGCTAAGAATGCACATGAGATGCAATAAGGAAACAAGAAAACGGCGTCAGTAATCAAAGTTACCTGCTCCCCGGAGGAGCCGATACCATCGGGCATCACACATTCGATAGGTTGACCACCGAATTGCTTGAAGCTAACAAGGATGGCGAAGGCAAGAATGAAATTGGAGGTAATAGACGCATGCAGCTCATCAATTCCGTCACCTTCGGTACCTCTTGCGAAATAGCTTCCGAAATGGATGATCTCACTCAACATATTGTCTAGATATGTGACACTAGTCTCACAATTATCGATGATCTTTCAAGAGCGCACGCGTGAAGAAGCGAACAAATCACACAGTGGGATATGAATTTTCAGACCGAAAATTTTAAACTGATTTTTGATAATAAAATTCAAGCGCAAAATTTGAATCACTTATTTGAAATTGCATTCATGACTGAATAGGGAGTGGCTACGCCTTCAAGAACAAGACGATAAACTACTGGTGAGAAATAACAGTCAACAAAAAAGTGAGACTATAACAGCACATTTTTCTCACGTAAGGAATAATTATGGCAATTCGTCACTCTACAGGAGGAGTGGCCCTAAAACAGCAGCAGTCACTCTTTTAGGGAGGAGACATGCAAAATAAGTTATTTGCTTTCAAATAAACAGCTTTTGGCTTTCTAATCATCCTTTTTTCCAAAAAGAAGCTTGCTGTTCTAGCCAGTTTTCACTACTCGTCAACTAGCCTACAATTACCCGAATAGAGTAGACCAGTTCATAAGCATTTAACGATTGTCATAAAAAAACTGGCGCATGTGACAAATGGAAATCAAATAGCGATTGATAACACCAACAATTTAAGGCATGACAATTCACCAAAAAGTGTCCATATTCATGAGAGTCCATCCTCACTACCTTATACAATAAGACTAGCCATCATTAACGACATCTACGTCGACTGCTCAAGGAATTTCAAAAGAACTGCATATTAAACCGTGCTGAAGCAGTGAAAGAATTTCGGTCATAGGCTGCACGTCATATATTCATCGAGGCTCCGCCCAAAACCGTTTCAATCAGGCACTCGTTGTATAAGAATACAATACAGTATGCCGTCGAGGATAGAGTATCTTAGCAACAGATTGTGCGACGCGATTTGCACTTTCGACCGTGCGGTGCGCCACAATCGCGAACAGATTTTTCAAATATCCCTTCAACGACATTTTCAAATTAAAGAGAACATTATAAATCTTGATTTGACTTGAATAAATCCCTTTTTATGATCTGAATAGCGTCCTTATAAAAGTGAAAATGGTTTACATATTACAAAAGTTTTCCATGAATAGCAAAGAATCCATAGTTTCGCGCTTTCACAAAAATACTTTTAAGAAAAGGTAGGTTAGCATGTTAACAGCTGACATAAACTAATAAAAGCTGTTGCCGCTATTCAAACAGCAAACCAGTTTGACAAGTTCATGAATAGCAGCTGCTGATTAAGCTGGAGATGTTTGCAGTCTGATTCAGCCATTGCTGACTGAACACTGGTGTAGACAAAACCCTACAGGTATTGAGCAGAGAACTAGTTCTACAAGTTGCGCATATGAATGAAAGTTCGCCAAAGTAGGAATATTGGTTATCGTAAATTTTGCATATGAATGGAAGTGTACCGAAGAAGGGATATTAGTCATGCATTGATCATATCCGCCGCAAAATTTCGAAATTCAGATGACAGGAAGTAGTTCAAATCATACCATATTAAACCAGCGCGTCATTATTGTTATTGTTTTTAGCGGTTGGACTGTTCAGTTTAGGCAATAATAATAAAAAAACGCGAATGATGGCATGAATTATGTATGGTCAGACCACAATCAACCCGATACTTAACCAAAAGAGCTTTCACCTATGCACATAACAAGCCATACGGAATGTTCATCCAGTCAGCCAGCACAATTCAACAGAAACTGCGCTCAGATAATCTTCTCAAAACTGGTCAGCTCACCTGTTCCCATGAGCTGGTGAAAATGTCAGGCAGCATGCATTCAATTGGTCGGCCACCAAACTGCTTAAAGCTGACGAGGATAGACAAGGCAATGAGCAGGTTGGTGGTGAAATAGGCGTGCAATCGATCAATAAAATCTCGATCTTCCACTTCACCGACATAAGTCAGCATAGACAGAACTGTAGTCAGCACCATCTTGTCGGTTGTTGACAGCACACGGCCACCGCTGAATTGCTCACCGGTCACAGTAATTTGTCATTCACGTAACGCGCCGTCTAAATATGATGGAACAATATGACTTCGTCTGGTTATAAATAAAAGACGCGCTTCAACTAAAAAGACAAATGTAGTACAATTTGCCACCGAAATAGGCTAACAGGAACATTTTATCATATGGTTTTTACTCTTCAAGGAATGATTTGCTTTGACAGATAAAAATGCTGAATGAATTATACCTAGGCTATATAATTGTGGATTAACATAATTCCTTACAATAGCTAAAATATACTCAACATCATGGCTGTCTCATACATGATTATTTCTTTTAACATCAGTGTGATATGTCATTCTGGACCAAAGCAAGCAAAAAATCGTTCCAAACAACCCCCGCCTATGAATAGATAAGAGGTATAGATAACAAGCCATGGACTTGCATGTCCTGTCAAATGGAATCAATATTTACTCTCAACCCCTTCGTACTGACATCACTATATATGTGGTCGGCCATTTTATTAGCTAGCGAAGAAGTGAAGAGCGTCAAATCGATGGTATTTATTCAAAGCTGGTCGAAAGTGACGTCATGCTAGAAGCACGGCAGTTTATGTGAATCAACGTATGACGGCCACTGTCGTTAGATGACGTCTAATTCAATTCATTCAATTTAATTTGTTCAATGATTAGATTTCACGCTAGGGGGCGGCACAAGCGTAGGCTAAGTGTATGTGCAATGACTCGAGAATGAATGGGTGGGGCAGACTGAATGACAGTAAACGACCAAGATCAGATATGGACTTTAAGAGGTGTGTAGGCAAAAGATTATTCGCCGTCTGGGTTAGCATTATTTCTTTTTAAAAAAGGGACACTAAACTGTGCTAGTTGAAGCGGTTCCTAGATTTTACGTCTTCATGTAATATTGGCTTTTATCCATAGTACAGCTGTTTAACTACTGCTAGTAGCTAGTTGCTGATGAAATGAAATGATTCAGAGCATGGCAGATGAACAAACAGCGCTAGCCTACGGCATTAAATCAATGAGGTTGATGATTTATGATTTGATTCAATAGGTGAGGAAATACATTTCAGTTGAATCAGTATACTAATCCAGGAAAGCAACATCAAAATTAACTTCTGATGTCATCACGGAAGTCGGCCTTTACTAATTTTACTAAAACTGGACCAGTTTCATTTAGTATATATTTAAGCTTATGTCTCACTTACCGCACATTCGTAAGTATGACTTGAACATGATATGAAACATGTCCGTACATCAAAATTAGCTCTGTCAAGACACCTATAGTTAGAAATGCTCTCAGGATTGTGACTACGAAGATTGTCATGCCTCTTTTCCATACAAAAGTCAATCAATATCTATCATAGATTAAACCTAACAAGCTTGGAAAACGGATGAACGATGTAAACATCGAAGGTTGCGAAAAATACAAACGCGTGCGCGCGAGCAGTGATGGCGGAGAAGGGACGGGCGGTTTGGCACGCTGTTCACGTTGTGCGCTGACTCGTACCGCGCGCAAGCACTCGTTTGCGTTCCCCAAATATCGATCGCTTTCGTCTCCGCTGCGACGGTCTAACGATTGCGGTCGCGGCCACAGCCCTTTGATCCCTTCGCTCTACCACATATTCCCACCAACTGAGCTCAGTTACAACAGACTACTCCTTTCTCTTCTTATATTTCACTGTTTTTAAATGTAAACTGTTACACCAGTGTAAAGAATAACGTCAACAGAATGACTTGCGGATAGTGTTTAATGCTTTCAACGGAAATGAAATATGTGCTGCTCATTAAAAATTGCCTTTTTTACGTGCAAATGATGTATTAAGAAGTACCTAGCAGTTAGGAATGGGTAACATTAACTCTTGGCTGAGGAGGGGGGAGGGATGACGCCATCGCCCACAGAGGTTACAGTCTGGATCAAAACTTTCTAATTTTCACTATATGTATATATATATATATATATATCTGACGGCAAGTTGCTTAAGACATCTTCTTAAATTAATCATCTAACTGATATGATTTTTGCCACCTCCGACAATATGGGAGGTAGAAATGCCAACCTGCTCTATAAAAGAGGTACTATCTCCTTCTTCTACTGTCCGAATCTGCAAGCAGTTAAGAAAAATGACACATCAAAAGTGAACAAATTGGTCACAAAACTGATCAAGGAATGACGACATCTAACAGATTATCCTACGAAAAATGTTCCAAAACTAAATATGCCTCTATAAAAGAGCTGTACGACTGCCAATCAGGCATCATCATTTACAGCTCATAATTCCACAAACTCTCTGAGTTAAGTCAAACTAATTCCAAATGATCATACAAATCAGACTGCAACCTGATGTGCTACAAAATTAGATCAATCCTCTAGAATGTGATAAATGCTCCAATAATAGCACATTATGCTTCCGTTCAACAAGTTCTACCTATTATTTGCAGGAAACAATCATAAAAAACAGACGAGGCATTGGAAATGTCAACAGACAGCTGTCTACGTTGCGTCGCGCAGTAAAATCGATGCAAATTAGTGTCACTAGTAGTAAATTTACGCACGTTTGCCCTGTTCATGACAAAATAAAGACAAGACCCGGAACCTATCGCGTTTGTGATTGAGAATTTTAGCTAAAAACTAACTAATAGCTATTTGACAACCTTTACTGGGCACCGTTGTATAAAAAAAGGATCTTATTTCATGTTTTGGACGGTTTGTGTAAGCGCTCAACAACACTACGATAAATCCTCGTCCCTAAACGCGCGGCTGCCAATGCACGCAAGTCGACTAGAAGCAGGTGAGCAAACAGTCTCCACTTCAACAGTCCAATCCATTCAAATTCGAGCGCTTTCACAGCGAACAACCAAGCCGCATTAGTCATCCAATGTCAATCAAGCCCGCGTATTCAATTCAGCGGGTCTCGAACCGATTAAGCCGACAGTACTCAAGAGCAAACCTCTTCCCAAGACGAAGTGAAGTCGTCGGGGACCATACACTCAACGGGTCGGCCGCCAAACATCTTGAAGCTCGACAGCAGAGCGAAGGCGATGAGCATATTGGACGTGATCAGCGTGTGCAAGTTGTCAACAAAGTCAGTGTCCGATCGCTGGTTGCCAAGTGCGAATCGCGTACTGCCAAGAATTGTAGACAGCATTTTCTGTTTGACTGCTTTGTACTATAAATAGAAGAATTTTATCGCCGGAAAAGTACGGGCTACTCCTAATATAGTTTTTAGAGGATGCATCAAAAGGATGCTGTGTTAAATTTCGCGCCTTTTTCATTAACATGAACATCATTACACTGAAATGAATAGGATCGTTTGTTTCGATACCTTACTGCTGCTCGCTTATGTTTGTTTCAAAGCCCACACTCGACGCAAAATGGAATAGTTGAATGTAGCAGAGGAGAATTAATCGATATTCATCTTCGTCACGCACCGCAAAAATTGACGAACTTGCTATGAACAGTTCTCAACGCAGAGGAAATAGCACATCTGTGCTAAAGGACGCCATAGGGACAGGATAAGACCAGTTAGGCTCGCGATTCGAGCGGGACGATGCGGTCAATCCACGTCCGCGCACACGTCGCGTCGCTCGCTGCACTGTCCTCCTCTGCTACTCACAGCCACCACGCGTCCTTTCCCCTCGGAACCACGTGACCCATCACGTGTTCTCTCTATTCAGAATAATCAATTTCGCGCGAATTGTGTGCATTCAAAGTATATCAGCGCTTATAGAATGTTATTTCGAGCGACATTTGCGAAGGTGAACAGGAGAGCCGTAATTTACGAGTGAACTATAGCAGTATTCCAGTGGGATAGATGGACATGGAATTACGCACATTTGCATTCTACGATACTGAACACGCGAACACAAAGGCGCGCCGGCGCACTGCGGAAACGCTCTACCTATCCTATTTATCAGAGCGGAAAGGTAGTCTTGACGAGAACGCCCCCCCCCCCCCTCGTTCGCTCATCCATTAAACTTTCTCTCTGAGCGAAAATACAATATGAGCAGATTTGCCTATTGGTTCAGAAACATTATGCATCGTTCGCTTTGAATTCTGCGAGAGATAATTTGAATCCTTATAGCACTATTGAATGTCAGCATAACTGAAAATATAGAAGAACATATCGCTGTGATGGAATAAATTCCATGCATTGAGTACTTTTCCTCGATCAATAAATCAAACAAATCATTATTTTCCATGGTGGCTGTAATTATTAGCGTATACTTCCATATCGAATCGCGAGAAGCCTTAATTATTTTCACGTAGGCAACTCTATTGTTAACCGAGGTATGGATCACCTTTCAGTGCATCAAAGTAAATTATAACTAATACTGTCTTACTGGCACTAAGCTCATAAAACTGAAAACTTTCAGCGATTTTTAATGGCATGAAAATTGTGCGTGGACACTTGAATAGAATCTTGACCTTTAATATCTATTTCCTTATATACCATTATTCTCATAATGCTCGCGAACCTTTGCACACTTCATTTCTCGTTTTGCCTACTGTGCCAAAAGCCAATGTGACACCCGCATTATTCATATTTTAAAACACTATTAAGCGAAAACGCAAAAAGTCATACGGTGGGCGCCGTTAAGAATCGATCTTTTTTGTTATTTTTACGAATGCTAATAAATATGCGATTAAAATGTTCGAATTTGCGAATATACAGAACAAATGTTGAAGTTTGACGCATTTTCATTGCAATCACAAAAAATTACAGAACTACGAAATGACGGTTTAGTTTCGCCGCCTACCTTAGATCGTTTCAGATTTTCTCTCTATAAAAGCAAGAAAGAAATATAAATACTGAGCATCAAATTGGTGTTTTGGTTCTGCACAAAAATAAAAACAAAGCGCTGTAAAGTACACAGGCATCCTTTGATTCGTATAGTCAATCAGACCTCTACAGAAATTCGATGCAGCAACCGACAGGGCGGCTTTCTGGCCGCTTCGTCTTTCCGGCGGCTACGTTTTTCCGGCCGCTACGTCTTTCCGCCCTCCACCCAAGCGCTTTATGATGCAGCGTATACTGTTTACTAATCTGACCCATTGGCGCGGCAGCCAGTCGCCACACCTGATCGCCACATGTTTGGTGACGATTCAGGCGAACTAACCCAAACTCCGGAGATCGGCGCCTCCGCCGTTGCCGGTTTAGATTGTTAATCTTCACGGCTTTGACTAGGCGGCCCGCTTTGACTGAGAAGCAAACGTCTCAGACGGAAGGAAGCGGGCGAAAGTTAGTCATTGCGATGAATTGGCCGACTGAGCCGACAAAATACAGCTGGTGAATTGCATTAACGAGAGACAGTTTTCCCACCATTGAGCACGCTCGCCACAGTCAATGGATTTCGAAAGGCAATTGAAGAAACTACTAGCTATGGAGAATGTGCCATTTATTATTACGATCTACGATGGACAATAAATAAATTGTAATGTAAACTAATGAAACCATCATCGGCTAAAAAAATGATTTGCGGTACATAACCATAGTTAAGGGTGACGGAATTCCCTTTTAAGCATGAATTATCTGCACATATCAAACTGAAATAAAGTTTTATAAATTGTTTACTGTCAGCAAACACGTTCGTCGCCGCAGGAAACTATTCACAAAGTAACTGCTGAATTAAATTGTGTCATCTGTAAACAAATTCGAATATGTCAAATGAAAACTCAACAAGGAAAAGCAATAGTCTATGAACAAAACAAATCTTGCTTGAACTGAAACTGCAACGGAGCTGACGCTAAAACTGATCAGTTTGCATCATCACGTTACAGTTAATGCAGAAACATGGTGACTGGGGAATGACGGGAACGGAAGGGAAGGAAGGAAATTCTCGAGCCGAATCGTCAGCACTTAACGGATTCCAGCCGGACAGCTCCTCTCCCCAGTTTATCAGACGCTCGTTGAACTGCTTCTGCCATTCTCT